>JAANSM010000106.1:0-48785 GCA_036850725.1 Orchesella villosa | reverse complement strand
AGTTCAAATGTACTAAATGACCAATTGTCAATCAGAAAACAGTTTTAAAATTTTAATAATTTGTCAGAATACAAGCTTTCAGTAGATATTTCCTATATGTTTACATATCTTGTTATTTCTGTATTTTAAACAGCTGGTTCAAGGTCGTTGAGTCACCTAACCAAACCACATAATTGATGCTACGCAGAAAAGAATGTTGTAGTTCGCTCACTCATCATTGTGTTTGTGTACCATATTGGCATAATGTGAGCATATGGGCATTCGCATTTAGCCCCAGAATTTAATATTATTTGCATGCATACGCATAATGTGCAGTTTGCATTGCATATATATAAATATGGTGAACGAATGGCTTCTTCTGCATTATTTCCGTTTTCATACTGAAAACACTTGAATTGTAAGGGAAGCGTAATTGTTGCTATTGATGTTGCAGTGATACTAAAAAAACATCCAAGCTATATACCATTTGAATAGGTAAGTTAGATAGTATGAGAATGTGAACGAGAGTAGTAAGAAAATCGTATCAGTACATGTATAATATCTAGTTTGATTTACACGTTCTATATATCTCTTTGCTCTTCGTCATATTTTATTCACATCATTCAAGAATGGCACATATACTCATATTGGGTGTTCTATAGTGTTCATCGCTACTCGTAAATAATGATCGAAAGACATACTTCCGCAAATTTGCTGAAAATGGACTACTTATATATTCTGCTTTACTTGTGTAGTACAAATTTGAACGATTACTAACCATTCCCAAGCACACTGTCGTGAAGTTGGCCCCAACCACATAATATTATACGTCTTTCTTTACCATACCTTCCGCAATACACTATCAGTTCTCTACCAACACCAACTTTACTACCGCTCACGATAGCAAAAACATTTCCACTTTTGATTTTCCGTTTTACTTGTTTTGCATCTGTCTCCTCCTATCTTTACAAGCAACCTACACACAAATACACAAATTTAATAACAAGTAATGGCAAAACAATGATAAAAAGTTGGTGATGCTGATCATCATTGTGATGATGATGATGGTAGTTGTAAGTTGTAACTGAACTCATAAAACTTGCTCTGCCATGCCATTCCTATAATTGGAGTGTAATGCATGGGATGGGATATATGGGATAATCAACATGAACCATAAAAGTGAATCGAGGCTTGCTACACTTTTCATAATATGACATAATGTGAGCAAAATTTTGGTAAAGTATAATTCAATAAGCCTACACGGACATAGGATTTTGGGTGGTAAGAAAGTACATACTACTACGTGTACTTTTAATTCATTCATTATTGTCTCAACAACCCAATTCATAACATATACATAATAGTACTTCCTCCTTTTAGTCAACTATTTCTGTCCCCAATTACGAATTAGGCATGAAAACCCTCATTTTCGGACTCCTCTCTCATTCATTCTTAAGTGAATATAGCGCATCCTCCTTACCAAATTACAACGTACATCCACTTTAAGCATCATACCCCACACCGTAATTTACTCTTACTCATCGTCAGTGTCAGTTTATAAGTTGTTTGAGAGAAACACGAAATGGCTCGAGAAGAGACAATTAAGTAGTTTGTTTGGTTGGGAATAAATGTTAGAGTATATGGATGACAGGTAACAAGTGGTGGTGGTGGAGCAAGTATGGATTTAGCACTTCCAGTAGTATACCAAACTGCCGCTTGCATGTTTCATGTTTCCCATTAGTAAATTTTAACACTTGAGCAGAGTTTTTTGTTGGACTTTTGGAGAGGAGAGGACACACACATGTAGATAGATATATGTGCTTATGTATGTACTTATGTAGTACTTTGTTACTTCGATCAAGTTAAGTGGAACTACTTAAGTCATCGTCGGGAAATGGGCAAAGTTTCATCATAAACCTTTTTTCTCCTCTTCTAAACACGGGAGAAAAGCTGGCTCACTCATTTCATGCGAAATAACACATAATAAAAAAATAACAATATATTTTTTAAGCTAGTGATGGCCCATTAAAAAGCAGTTCATCCATATCCTCACAATCGCAATCGGTGGATGGATGGATATGGATGATGGGGGACAAAGCGCATAACCTTTTTAAAGCTTTTTAACTTTGCACCGTTTCCCTTGCTGGGACTGGGAGTTTGTAAAGCAGCAACAGGAGCGGAGCAAGCGGCCATGCAGACAGAATGTTTCATTTATTGTCAAAAATGGGACATAACGTTTTAAAAATTTGATAGTTTCTCTCTCTCTCGCTCCCTTTTCCTTTCTTTTGGGAAGATAGTGAAATATCCCACATTTATGTAGCTTCCAGCATTGCTCCAAAAGCTTTTCCATCATAAAATGAGTTTCTTTTCCCCCAAAATACAAAAGTTTTTGGATTACGAGTAAAGTAAACTTTTTTGTCATGAGCTTTTTGTGCTGGATTGGATTTCTTTTTCTGAAGCACTTTGGGCAAGAAATGGTCATAAAAAGTAAAGAAGTAGCCAAACACACAGGTATATAAAAAGTGGATAAAAAACTTTTTATGTTGCTTGTAATGTAACGAAATGTAGTCGCCTTTTGTTCCATTCCGTCCATAGTGTTTCCTACCTCTTTTGTTTTGATGAATGTGCCAGTGAGTACATACTTGTGATTGTGAACTAAAAACGTGCTTCAAGAGCAGTATACATAATAGCGAGTGAGTTTAAACAAATAAGAATGGGCATGCAGCAGTAATGTAATTGGATTGGACAAATAATACCAGCGAGGTATAGAGAGCCGAGGGTGACAACGAATTTGAAAAAATGTGCTTTTAATTCGCTAACAACATAAATTACGCATTTTTCATTATATTCTTCTGGAAAATCCGGACTGTTGCAAATTTATTAGAGAAAGTGGAGACGTTTATTATTTATAGTGAAAATAGGCAAATGTAAAAGTTGTTTAGGTGGAAAAGCAGAAGCAAGTGTAAGCCTTGTAAATAGTAAATCAAGTTACAATGAATGGCTTCATCTAATTCGACCCCGCTTCCAATTCAGTCCAACGCACAATGTGCACGACATATATATATTACACATAATTATTATTCAAGTAGGAGCGCTTTCTAAACTGCTACAGTTGTAATAAAAGGGAAAACAGTGTAATGTGTTGACTGCAAGGTTGACAAAATTCGAAACGTGACATCCTTTGATTCTTTTTTTCTTGTCACAAAACACAATACAAGCTTTACATGCACGCCTACACTCTACACTGATACTCATTTACATCTGGCTTCCCAGTTCCTTCCACAGTTTGTATTTATAATGTGAAATTGCGAAGAACAGAACCTGAAGTCCGGAGCAAGCCTTTTCTTCATCCAATCCCAAAGCACTCCTCTCACAGATCTCTTCGCACATTTGGAATTTATTCCGCAGACAAAGCCGCCGCTGCTGGCTGATGCACACTTGCTACTTTCTCTACCGACCATCCAACTGCTCCTTGCTTTTCCTTTTCTATATTCTGTAGGTTTACATCCTATATATTTATTACACACTTTCCTTGTTCAAGCGCAATATTCTATGTGCGAGGGTGCTATGCCAAGCGAAATGTTCCCAGATACATCGACTTTCGATGAAGCACGTTCCACTTGCAATACACTATTCTATATGCGCGGGGTGTGTGCGAAGCGACACGCTGCGCTCCCAGCTATAACTAAACGGACTGTCATGCGAGTCCTGTTTCTGAGTTTCACCTTGAGTTATAAGGTATTTTGTCAAGTCTAATTGAATATGTGAATGGTAAGCTTTGCCTTTAAGTAATTGTTAGGAATTTCTGCGTATGTATATTATGACAAATGGTATGGAGAGTGGTCCCGTAATATATTTCTGGCAAGACTCCAATTCTTTTTATTAGCGTTAATACTGTTTTTGTTAATTTTCTATTAAAAGTTTGCTTCTTCACTAAAAAATGAAGTTCAGTTTTAAGGCTTCATCAACCCCATCTTGACATCACACATAATCTTGACAATGTTAGAAAATCCTTGTCATTTGTCCTCAGTATACGTAACTAGAGATTATTAGACTCACAAACTATGTATAAACTAGTGAATTACAGTATACAATTTGTATGCTGGAAATTATAGTATACAGTATACTAATGTTTCCCATAACTTAAGATTTTCTAATTTTGGTAAACATTAAAAGTAGCAGCAGGTGCTCATCCTCAACGGCTTTAAGTCAGTCATCAAAATGAAAATCACATGCATGGTTTCATAGTTTCTTCCATAGAAATTCACTCACATAGACACACATGTGTGTTTGTTGGTGGCATTATAGAACAAGCTTTCTCTCTATGTGACTCGAAAGACTCGACAGGAAAAGAGTGAGGGTAACAAAAAAAATTATGCATACTTCACGTTGAACCAATTTCTGGAGCAGCAAGAACAAGACGAAGTGAAGGAGCGGTGTAGATTAGAGTAGTGTGCACGATATGCATGTCATATATTCGTGTAGATTCTTATCAGTGTGGTACGTCATAGAAGAACATGTATAATACACTATTAAGCTTTACAAGTCCGGTGTCATGCTTCCACTGTTCTTATTACCCCTCAACTCAACGATTACGACAGCAATAACAGCATTCACTCAAGTAAATTAGCTTAAGTGAATGCTGACTCAATGCTCCTCCAGTTGGCTCATGATGACGATGGGAATGGGTGGAAAAATATGCCTTATATAGTGAGCAACTACATGTGTGTATGTGATCTAACGATAAGAAAAAAGCATTCCCTCCCACACACATTTTATTGTCTATCCTCCATCTCCTCCGTCCCAACTCTTAAGTCATTTGACTACAATTAGCATTAACAAAATGCTCTCCATGATACAATGAAATTAGACTTGTGCTACACGCTCTTTTTCTACTAACTGATGT
The DNA here is from genome assembly GCA_036850725.1 of Orchesella villosa. NCBI lineage: Eukaryota > Metazoa > Arthropoda > Collembola > Entomobryomorpha > Orchesellidae > Orchesella > Orchesella villosa. The sequence continues at coordinate 43,900 of JAANSM010000106.1, read as the reverse complement.
CTATATACACGACAAATAAGTATAATGCATATATATGCTACTTGCTTACGCGCCTCGCCAAGCAGCTTGTGTTCATCGGTATTTCCATGTAATTTAGTCCTTGGTGCGTGCGTGGCTGGAAGTTGTAAATCGTTGAAAAATCTTAGATTGCCCATAATGAACCCTACATACATACTTTTCCTCCCTGACAAGTGAAAAGGAAAGCATGGGGACATGGACACCGTTGGGAGCTTAGATTGGATGAGTGAGTAGAGCAGCACACGAATTTTCAATCAGATTTCTGGTTCAAATTATATGTTGCAGTTTGCAATTCCACATTCATTATGAATGAGGGAGAGAAAAGCGGAAGCCGTAAAATAATATATTGTTTGCCATTCTCTGCCCCCTCCGTTCCTTTTCTATTGCAATTAGTATGCAAAATGAATAGGATATAAAATGGCCTGGCGCTGGCTGTCCCTCTTCTGCCTTCCCACTTACTTATAATGTGACCATGTCGATGGAGTTGCGAGGCAATTTCTTTTTTGCAAACTTGTTGTAATTCGAGCTCCTAAACACACGCCCCATTTCCCTTCCATTAAACTTGAAAAGAACTTAAGGCATACAGGATAAGAGATGCAATGTGAATGTGATGTAAAGTATATGGAGTGGAATGAAGGATAGAGAGAGAGAAAAAAAAAGACAAGAAAAATGAAAAAAACTTTCTCTCGTTAAATATGAATTTGAGACAAGAGACAATGTGACGATGAGCGAGAAAGGTAAGAAAAGAAACAAGAAGGTAAAAACTGTGTGGCAATATAAAATACCGTAGTGGTATGATGAACAAAATGGAAATGCTCCACATTTTTTGCACTGGGAATGACAATATCGCCACAGGGTTCCCTCTTCGTTTGACATACTCCTATTATCCAGCAACAGCAACCATTTCATATTACAATACATTTTTAGTAGTTCCTTGCTCCATTCTCAACATGAATAAACAAGGATGGAAGAACCAGAAGGAAAAAAGTTTATTTTTTCTCAGAAAGAAGAAACTGTATAGAAACCGGGTTCATGTTCACTCAATATCCTTATATCATGGCGAAAATGTGATGTTGGATGTAGTGTGTGGTAAAGCACACCTTGCAGAAAAAAATGTATAGAGAGAAAGAGAGGAAGGACAGGGTGATTTTGAAGTAAAAGGACACAAAGAAAGTTTTGTTTCGTTACGTATAAATTAGATCATTGATCGTCTGAATGCACATGGGGCAACAAACAGAATATATATATTTTATCCATGTGCACACACATAGCTTAACTGGAAAAGGAACAACTGAGCTGAACGTGAAGCAACACAACATGGGGGACCTATTATTCATGAAAATTTTCTTGCCTCACGCACACAACAACAAAACTTGTTCACCTTCGCTTACCTTCCCTTATTATTATGATCTTTGACATTCCAAGCATTTGCATTGACCCTTTTCCTTCGTCTTCTTCTTGCAGCCAGCTCCATTCTCTTCATTCCTGTCCACATTCTTCCTCATCATAAACTTTTTTATCTTGCCAAACAATCTTAAATTTATTCCACCAAAAAGTAAAACTTTCTCCTCTCTATATTTGATATTCAGCTCAGCAGCAACATTATTTGCTAACATGTATAAGAGTTAGTGAATTATTTAATCCCTAACTTGTATGCCTTTTATATATAAGCTTATATAATAATACATAATGTTCCCAACAAAAGATGCATGCATGTTGAGCAGGATTCTTTTTTTCCAGAACAAAATCTCCACTTAACTTATTGTTTCAGCCAATTACATCCGCCTAGCGTGATTGTCAGTTTAACAAGCTTTTCTCCTAAAAACTAATTTCCTCCTTTTTGAGATGGAAGCAAACCCTTTTTGTTTCCTTCAAATTAGCCAAAACTGAGAATGGAACAAAAAATCATGTCTTTCACTCATCATCAAAAAAAGGGAAGCAATTATTGCGTGCTGTGCAAAAAAGCAGATACTTGAAAATCCTTCTCGAAAAGTGGATGATACATGTGTTGGTTAGTGGAACGAAGTAGCTGTAATGAAATAAAGCAAGGACTAAGGACAGTAAGGTAAAAGTTAATGAATTCATGATGGACAGTGAGTAGAGATACTATATATTTAGTTTAGGTCTGTGTTTGGAGTGCATATTTTATTATTTGAGTTGTGTGATGTGATGTGAGTGTGCACACTTGACACTTCCATACAGCTGCAAAACATACTTAAATAATGAATATATAATATGTATGCATATGCCACATTCAACCTAATATTTTGAACAATTATGCGCATAATAGCAGATATTTTATATGTACGTGTGTGTAAATACGTACAAAAACTAACATAATGTGTCTTTGAATTTGGACTGGTTTTTGTGTGCCTGCTGTGAAAATATTTCCAGCTCAGTTGCACACCTTCATACATATTACATTTAGTCCTATTTTAGTAATGAGACTAGACCATATGCAAACAGCTATAGTTTTGGAACACTGGTTTTGATAAATTAGAAGATATTGATTGGATAGAGTGTGGAGTATGCTGTAATGCTCGTAATTACCATTTGCATTGGGTATAAAAACAAACTACAAAATATTTTTTTGCTGATGTGAACTCAAAGAGCACAAACTATGCAAATCTAGTGGGAAATGCTTCGTTATAAATTCATTCCTGTATATTATCTTGATCGCCATTTCATGGTCGGTGAATGCATGTCTGGATTAAATGGGAGGAGACCGTTGAATTCACATTCAATTTATTTCTATCCCTTCACCCAAAACCTCATGATTTCATTTTTTTATCATGGACGAAACTTATTTTCCCTCATGCATAACCATTTTTAATGCATCCAACCAAGCCAAGTTAGAACAAACTGCGTACTGTGGAAAATGTGGTTTTTTCTAATGGCGGCGGTGGTGACGCTGGCATTATAAATTCTGCTTCCTCCCCAAAAATTATATTAGTCCCCACCATCATCAAATGTCATGTCTCATATGTTTTTAAACTGCTCAATCCTAAAATGCTGGTGGTGGCTGGAGCCTGGTGGTATGTGTTAGATGAAACAGACGATAAAAATGTTGGCAAGAGATTAATGCAATTCCCAAACAACCAAATAATGGGATGTTATATAGCTCCTGCCTCCACTCCAAAATTCAATTTTGCATCATTATCATCCATAAACGGCGATGGCTAATGCTAATGTTATGCTATATTGAACTGGATTCTGGAGTCTGTGGCTGTTGAAAGTTTCATGAAAATTTGTATTTGACTTGAGCGGTTGAGCGTTCCCCACACTCACAAGTGGTCGAGTAAGCAAAATAAATATACAGATATATTATAGCCACTGGTGAATATAATGCCACTGAAAAACATTATTATTTCATTCGTTGGCATAATCATTAATGCTTTGATGGTTACGATTATATTATTGCCGCGTTCTGGAATCAGTTTTTACATTATCGAGTTAAAGAGGAAGCAGAGAGGAATAAAAAGCAAGAGATGGTATAAATAAAGTATCCTTTCTATCTGACAACAGTTTGAGGGGGCATATACGTAGTTGCACATAAAAATGTAAAGGGAATTCGTTCCACAACTTGCTAAAAACTATATACAATATATGTAGCCAAAGCCAAAGGATACACATGATACACATATTAGTATATGTATTCCTCGAGCCTGAGTGAATTTGGTTTATGAGAACTATTTAGCATCTTCTTGAACTGACTCGGAACGCGGAATAACTCCACTCCAGTCTTGTCTGTCTGCTGAAAGTTGGAATGAGGGACAAGACGAGAACTAGGAAAGGACTGGCGAGCGAGAGAGAGTGAATTCAAAATGAATGCAATTGACTCGTTACTTTGTGAGTGGTTATTGAATTTTTAATATAGATCGACAAAGTGCTAGCCCGTGTGTTTGGTTGGTGTTGTGTGTTAAATTGTGCTCCTCGTTCGTCTCTTCTTCCTCTCAAACTGTCTTGTAGCTAAAACTCTCGCATAATATTGTTTTCTATCTATGAAGCTCCACACACAATACTGCACATTAGTTACCTAATATATTTAGCTTTTATGTACACAACACATAGAACACATGTATCAATTCAATGTTATATCCAATCCAATGAATGCTATAGATTCCTCTTCTCCTTTCCTCATTTCTTTGCCCAAAAAAGCAATATTGTTTTTTGAGCTTTCAATCTAGTTGACTACAACCTAAAACGTGTGTAGGTGTAACGCATTGAATTCAAGAACAAAACTGTACTGGCAAAAAAAGAAGCTTGGTATGGCCACGGAATGGCATGCCTTTCTCATTCTTTCCTCTCGTTTTTTTGCAAGCTTTTCCTTTTCACTAGTTCAACTATCAACACTTTTTAAGTATTCAGTTGGTGTTTTTGTGTTTTCAGTTTTGCTATCCCGATTCCTCTCCTTTTCAAATCGAATGTGGAGTCTACGATTTTTTATTCTCTTTCTCTCCAAATTATAAATATTTGAAAGCAACACTTTTCCCTGCACTCCTTTTCTTTCGTCGTTACAGATGTAAGACTGGGTTTGCATTTGGTCTTGTTTTTTAAACGGCGCGTCGCTCTACTACATAAGTTTCCAAGTATTACTTATAAGAAGGCAATAAAATGGGAAGGGAATAAATATAATATGGAGTTGATGTAGAAAGCAGAAAGGGTGGAGTGAAAGAAAGAAAGGAAGGAAGCATACGAAATAAAATCCACAACACATTTATTCATTCATCCACCGTTTTTCTATTCAAACTGGGCATAAAAGAGAGAATCTATTATGGAGTCCGTATTTAGAGGATGCTCTTATCCAGTATCCTGTATCATATTTTCTTATCGAGTGGCGTGCTTCGTTCCTTCGGTTCCATGCTTACTTTTTTGCTACACACACATTATCATAATGGATAGAAGCAAACATCATTCAAGAAATAATATGTAAATTTCTCATGTTTCCTCCAATTTATACCTCATTCAGGACGATGATGATGATAATGATGTTGATGTCTTCTTTCTTCCTTTCTCTCCGCCTTTTTTCCACTTATATTCTAGTCAAATAAAACTAACATTTGTATTTGTATCTTTCACTTTGGGCCGCTCCTTGGAACGGGAAACGACTAAAACGAAAAAATGTAATGTAGGAAAACAAAGAGAAGCTTTGCGGAGGAGGATGGAGGCAATTTTTCTTCACGCTTCTTGCCTTTCCTGCGGCAAACATCTTTTTGATTGACTGACGGCTTGGGACTGAATTTTCAATACATACGCTATAAATTGTAGCAGAGTTAGGCAAATGTTTGCAGTGATGACGTGTAAGGACGAATCCTCTTTTTCTTCAACTTTACATAACACACTGATGCTGTTTATTGAAATTACTGAAATGGGATGTGTGCTCATGGTCTGGTGCTTTCCGTCCCTCTCTCAGCGTTTCAAATGGATTTAGTTCGGAAACATATTTCATATTGTATTTTATAAATAACTGGGTGCATATACTACACATATACAATTTACTATAAGCTATAACGTAGAAACGTAGTTTTGCAATAACAGCGGTATGACGGCTGATACAGGTAAACACGTAGATTAATAAAATCAATCAACATAATATGCGATGTAAGTCTTAGCGTAAATACATCTTAAAATATTATATCACGAATATTCTACAAGCATAATATATCATATATTCATTAAATCAACATTATTTCGTTGTTCTAGACTAACGTGAAATTAATAGACGATGTTCAGTTTTACTGAATATTGTCAAAATGTAACGTATGCAGCAACTTGTGTGTAAGTAAATATTGCATTTTTACACGGTCTACACGTACCGCTTGATTTTGGATATTCTATGTAAATTCTATTGTTGGTTGAAATGAGTAGAAGGGGGGAATTAGAAAGTCGTGGTCTAGCAGAAATGTTAGCTGTCATTAGCTAGCTGTGCCAAAAAGATGCGTCGTGTGACTTGATGTCTACCTGTCTGCGGAACCTGGTCTAAAAGTGGAACACAACCTAGAATTCGATAGGTGCGTATACACAAACATTGAACATGTTTATTGCATACATTTATGTGAATGCATGCCTTTCACTTATTCGTGTTGAATAAACTTAAAGAACGAACCTTTTGATATTTAATTTCCTTTTGGTACTCTTGCCCTCCTCTTTTCTTCTCCCTTGATCCATATTCCAGTTCATTGCAACGCGGCGTACGTATAAACATCTGATAAAGAAAGTGAAAAATGTTTCTTTCCTTTCTTCCAACTACAGGAGTAAAGGCGAGAGAGAGCCTTTCACATTTCATCTTAAATAAATAGCTATGTGTGATGTGAGTGAGATACGAGAGAAAGAAGAAAAATGAAAGGTTGAAGAAGAAAGGGAATACAATTGCATGATTTTCAGAGATAAAACAGACAAAGAGGAGGAATAGGTCGAAAAATTGGCAATCCGAATAAAGGAGCCAAGAAAAAATGAATGCGTTCTATTTTTTAAAGACAAAATGAGAAGGAGTTCATTCATGTTCAATTTACTGTCTTCCCGTGTACTTTTATAGTTTGTATGTGATGGCATCTCCTTTCTTTTTCTTCACTTTCCAATTCTGCAATGTCCTGAAATGAAATGAAATGAATGTGTGTGATTATGTGGCAAAGGTTATCACATCCCGTGTCACTCAAGCCAATGTTGTTAGTACAAAAAATGGGTAAGACAAAACAATGCTCGTATGCAAAGTAACCCTTATGTGTCCCTTCACCAACCAAACCAAGGCGAACAACGAACTCCCTCCAAAAAACACATTACAAAATTATTATTGGGCTTCTTTTCTCTCTACCATGTAATGTGTCTTGTGTGGGGCATGGAATGGAATGCCACGAAATGAAGATTTGGTTAGGCTGGACACTAAAGCTTCATGTTTGTTACATGATGATGTGTGTACAGTTCTATATTGTATATGGCACTATATACCATGGACGCACCTGAGGATAAGGATAATGCATAAAAAATCAAGCTCCATTTTTTATAAGTGCATAACAAACACAATCTAGCAGGAGGACTCTGTGGACAAAGCAAGGAGAAAGGAACAAAAGAGGATTTTATGTACTTGCCTGGAAATGCATACATTCATAATGCAGCCATTCTTTGGAAGGTAAATGGGCCCTCTCCAAACTCCCACTACTTTGCTCTGCTCATCATCCCATCCCACCCAATGTTTTCTTTAGCCTCTTCACTTTTTTTTACCACTGTTGGCTCGTTTGTTGCTTCTCCCATTTCCCCATTCATTATCATGACCATTAGCTTCCATGTTCATGTTATGTATGAGACGTCTTGCTCTTATTCTACAATGTAAGAACAGGACTAAAAGTGTAACTACATATTGTAGGGTTATGCTATGCACACCAGTTGGACATGAAAAGTTATATACAACTTTGACAAAATTTCATGGAAAAAAGTGTCCATCATAACAATATATGTGTCTCATGAATATTTCATTTCCTGCATTCCTCTCCTTAGAACGTAAGTGGGAACAAAAGAATGACGAAACAACAATTACCTTTGAATATCTATAGGCTGTATAGAAAACCTTCTACTCTTGAAAAGGGAGTATAAATCTTGTTATTGTTGCAAACTTATTTACTTTCACTTTTAGACTCCTTTTCTCATCCACAAAGTGAGTTTTTATTGTATAGTATATATAGCATAGGTTAATATAGTATTATATAATACTTTTGTATCTGGGTAAAACTGCTTTTCTTGTACACGTGGATAAAAATGTAGACATTATTCCGTTTACCTTGAAAACTAATGAGGATAACGAGAGAAATTTTGTTGCTCGTAAAATAATCATCATAGTGCGGAAATTCATGGGAACGTATATATAGTATAGACTGTATAATATAATAATGATTAACATTCCGAAAGGAGAACTAGAGGCAGAAAAGGCAAGCTTTTGTATGTTTGTGTGTATATGTGTGTAATCTGTAGCATAAGAGAGAGAATGCTACAAGATTGCAAGAGTTAAAGTATTTTTTGGGATGGATGAATGTGACATTTTACAATCATCCAAGGAGCAATAATACCACACACTCTCCTGCTATCCGCGTATCCACCCACTATAAAATAGATTCAATATAAAAAAAGAGAGGCTGACTTTCCCTAAACAAAATCCAACACATTCTATATGTGTACTTTAGTGTGTGTATAATGTGTAAATATGTATATGATTAAAAGGACTAACGGAGTAGAATGCATTTCCCCAGGTTGGGGAGCCAACAAGAAGGAAAGGAAATGGGAAGAAAAGGAAAGGAGTGAGGCGTATGTATATAAAGTATATGGATATAGAGTAAAAGAGTGTATATAAGGAATAATATAGGAAACCACAAGAAGCAGGTCCTTCTCATTTCCAGTCCTTTTCCCTTTCCCCGTAAGGCAAGAAACAAGGTGAATGTGAACAAGAACCAAGTCACGGTCACAAAGCACACACATAAACCAAAAACAGTTTTTCGGTCCTAGTCTTTTGGACTTGGTTCTTAGAAAAAAGTAAGAGTAAACTATAGCACTCCCAACTACCATGCCATTCCCATTCATTCAGCAAAAACCCTCAAAACTAAACTGTATTTTGCCAATGCATTCTTGCATTTCAACTTGAAATGTAGAGCACCATATAATACAACCAACCAGTTTGTAATGGGACAGCCGAAGCCATATTATATAAGTTGAGCTAGAGGAAGGGATACACAGGGAAAATGATCTAATGGCATAATAGCATATAAAGGAAAGCCATCTAGAATTTGCCAAAATCCTCGAAACCTAAGCCATTTTGCAACCTCCGCCATCCCTACAATGCATCCTCATAATACCTTTAGTTATTGTTGGAATGGAGAATATAATTCACAGAAATCCCCCCAAAAAAACGTTGCTTAAAACTACCTAAAAAGGCATGTGGTAAACTTAAAATACATGATAACGTTCTATATAGAATAAACACACCTGAAAGAGGATAGGATAAGCAGTTTCATTTAGTTTATAAGCATAGAACAACGTGAAGACTGCTTGAACTTTTGAGGGGGAGAGAAGGGATTTGAGACGAGAAAGCAATACATAAAGTATGCAACCCATATTGTTTTATTATGCTCACCATGATCGGTTTTAGCTTGTCAAACTAAGTATGGATAATATGGGATGGGATGGATGGGGTACATGTAAGTGATAATGAAAGGGAGCAGATGAAAGACAGATTTGGGCCACGTTTCACATTTTATCTGACTTCACTTCATTCATTCAATAGAGAGAGAGTAGGCCTCCAACTGGGCGCCCATTCATATCCTTTCAACACAAGAAGAAATTAACTCGAATGGACAGCTTTAGAGATATTAACTACTGCTCGTAAAATGACTAGCCTTTCTTCCATAAAACCATCACCAGGACCTTGATGAGTTGATCAATGTTGGCGTTTTCAAAAAAGTCAAAGCACGATTTAATTTATACGTGAAATGAGTTTGAAACGAAAGCCGTTTTGATGTTTTCAATGCTAAATTTTTTTCCAGGAAAACTTCATGAAAAGAAATCTCTACTCAAAAAAGGAATAATGATGTGTTGCTTTCATATTTTTTCGCATGCATGTGAGTAGTACATATATATAGATGACTTCACGATGCTCTGTACTTGCTTTCCAAGTTATTCCTAGAAAAGCCTATTTTTATTATGATGGCAGAGCTACATATATGAAGCAACGGTTGAAAGACTGCACTACAAGAGCTACAAGAAAAAGCTTACATATCGAGAAGTAAAGGAAATTTCTAACAATTTTCCAATTGACATTTTTTGTGCAGATTGTTTCAAGTGAAAGTGGTAGACATTCATATACAGTTGATAGCTGCCTACCTTTTTTGCGACGCTCATTTCATTTTCATTTCATCCTGGAAGGAAAGGAGAAAAAGGGAAAACCTCATCGTTCTAATGTGCAACTCGCCCCAAGAGACCTTCCGAATGATGTGGCAGCAGATGAGCACACACAAAAACAGGCATAAGATCACACGAGTCTACTCATTCGCGACACAGCGTACATATTACATACACGTTCATGTCCATGTATTCATTCATACGTACCAAGGGAATTCTCTTCACTTCTTTCTCCTTTCCTCCGACAAGTCAAATCAAGATGAATAGATGGTAAAAAATTGTGGAACTGGGACCCATCAACCACCTCAAAAGACTTTAGATTTTAAGAAATGTGCGTCTACATCTCAAGAGAAAGAAAACATGGTGTCTGCATCACTTTCATTTAATGCATCTCGATAGCTAGCACTAGCAGACATCATATCAGAGTGTTTTTAAAAACAAGATGGAGAGAGAAATGGAGAGGAGCACATATCGTCATAATTATTATGAAAACTACGTTCTGTCTCAATCCATGTTCATCTATCTTGAGTTGTTGTGACACATTTTCTAACCAATTCCTCCCGTAGAAGAGGAAGAGTGAATAAAGCCTTTAGCTTTTACTTTGGCCTGACTATGCCTCTACTTTCCTCATACTTTCACTCTCAAAATACATGGCTACATTTACTTATATTTCATATACTATTTATTTTACAACAAGAAAATGGTGTACGAACGGAAATTTTCTGGTGTTATGTACTTACCTACATGCTTTTAATGCTTCACTTCTCCTTTTGCTCCTTTTGCTTTGCATCAACTATTTGGAGGCACAGGCACACGCACCTCCGAAAAGCCCATAATGGAGGCGGAGGTATTAGTTGAAAAGCATAAAAAAGGTATGGCATAAACATGCATAAAACATGGTGTCTTCACTTTACATGTGAATATATATATAGACATATACATATACGTGCTCCTCTCACTCACTCCCACAATACCTTCATATTTATTCCCCATCTTTTCTTTCTCTCTTTCTCTGTGCCAATGCCAACAACTACACATTATGTAGACGTAGTGTAAAAGTGCAGCGCTATATGCTAGAGTGATATAAATGTTTCTTGAGGGAGGAATGGGAAGGACGTAGAAAAAGAAGGATTTCAGAATTTAGGTGAGTGACAGCTACATCCATAACCCGTAATAGGAAAAGTGTTTTACGAGCTTGCAACCATAAGAGAACCTATATTTTACTCAGCTTTTGCTTACACCGCTCTTGCTCCTCCAAAGTAAAGCTCAAGTTGCAGAATCTAAAGGAAGGGAAAGTGCGTCAAGTGGATGGAATGGATGTTTGCATATATTAATATTTTTTGCAGTGTCGAGAGAAAACACATAGCAAACATGCATAATATTATCATACCATATATATATCCTTCTTACTGTATGTAGTACAATGTTGGATGTTGGCAAATGGAAAATGATTTCCTATATTATATGCATAGAATTTACCTGTAATATGGAGAGCACGTTTGACTTGACAAGGGAAGGGAAGAAGAAGCAGTGAGCAGGTTTGATTCTGGTGTGTGAAATTTGGATGGAATGTAGCACCACCACCACTCTATTTAAACCGAGCTGACTGCTGAGTTGTGAGGGGTGTATTATTACGTTGGCATGTTATGTCACTCAACCATTCATTCCGTATCCCGATGATAATGATGACGACGATGGCGTGGTGTGGTGAACGAAATTGTGTATCTACAAACATTCCGCAAGGCTTTTTCTATACAGCAGCGACCTGTTACCTTTTCACCATTCATTTCTGCACCTTTTATCAAAAACCAGAATGCTTCTAAAACTACGGTATAGTTTAGGAGTTTGCATACATCAAAATCATTCCAACTAATTTTTAATCGGCTACACACTGGACGAGATGTTCCTAGTTTTCATAGCCTTTTGGGCACTTTTGCTAATATGTACTTTCAAGTGCCGTTGTGTTAGACGTAAATGTGACTATTATGACTGACTCCTCATTTCCTTAATTTGTCTGAAAGCGTTGATGAGTTAAAACTCACTAGCCTTTGAGAGACGCTCCCATTAAAGGCATTAGACAAGATAAGTAAAAAAATATATGAAACTTATAATGACAGTGCACTAGAGCATCCAAATAGATGAAGAAAGACGTTTTGCAGCACTAAAAGAAAAGTAATTTACATGATCTCTTGGAAGAAGAGTGATGGATGATGGCACAACAATATTCTCCCGTTTTCCTCTTTTCCCCATGAACCATATTATAGGATAGCTTTTTTGTGTAATAAGTTAAGTGCAAATATAGGTTGACGCTACTGTGTGAGAGATGGTTTTCTAGTTAATGAACTAAAGTCAGCGACTAGGCCAGATACTCCTCACTATGCCTTTCAAATGAAAGTGGTTATTACTTTTGGGCCAGTTTCAGCAGGTGAGTGACTCACCGTGAGTCTGCTCTGGTCCAGCGTTTCGCGTTGTATGTATTGAGATATTGAGTAATAGATATTAGATATTATGATATATATGATATGATGGATGACACACAAAATGGTCATGGGATATGGGAAAACATGACAAGGTGAAAATCAGTGACATGTTTTTCCCCTAAAAGACGTGAGCAAGTAATGAGTAAAAAAGCTTTTAAAGCCATTCTACAAACACAAACACACTTTTATGAAAAGGCAACTAAAGCCATACTTGACATAAAATGAAAGAAATATATGTATGTATGTAGTATTTATATATATATATAGTAATAATCGAGTCGAGTTTAATATTGCGCTGTATTTCAAAAGGTATCATAGCTTCCGAAACACAAAATACTTCAAATAAGCCTTGCCGTTTCCATCCTAAAAATTGGTGATAAGTTGGAGAAGTGAAAGAGGATTGCAGAACGTTTTATTTTCGCAACTTTTGCAATCGTCTTGTCTCGTCTAGAACTACGTAGGCAAGTGTCTAACTCATTCCCCTACCTATTTCTGTTTTTGCTTGACATGCACGTATACTCATCATAGTCATCATCATCAACAACACAACAGGAAAATGGAAGTTTTAGGCTCGTTAACAACACCGCGTTCCTTATCATGATGCTCTTATGTTCCCTTTGTGTTGTCTCCAACCGCGTCACTTATTCGATACATGATATGATATGATAGGATGATAAGTAGGAGACACACATAAAAGCTGGCGTCCTTTGCTAAAGAAAATCTTTCTCATATTCCCATAATACTCTTCTTTTCTTTGTGAAAGTTATTGTCATTTGGTGTCATTACACCACACTTCACAATTTCGATTAAGAAACGGTAGGTTATTAAGGTTATTCATTTCACACCTCCCTTTCAACATGAATGAATGAGGAGGAATCAATCTCGCTATCTTAAATGTGCCAAGTGTATGAGTACATATATATATGTCATTATGATCACTGATCACTATATATCGGCATAGTTGATTGGGATTTCTTATCACAGTCTTAACATGAAGAAAATTATGATCACTGCCATGATGAAGCTTGAGATAGAAAGAGTGTTTCTAGCTCTGTGCTATCACTCCAAAAATCCTCAATAAAGGTGACTTATAAAAGCAGTTTGAGTTGCATCATCGCGTCATCATCATCATTTTGAGTGGTATTTGAAAAAGAAAATTAAAAAGCAAGAGGGGTAAAAAGAGGCTTAAGCTTCGCAATATATAGGAACAAGAGTGAAAAGAAGCAGAGCAGTATGGTTTTAGATGGAGTGCAGGGGACTTTTTTCAAGCTTGATTTCACTTGTTCCCAAGCTCATGTAAGTGTGTGCTTCTGCCATCCTTTTTTTGTATCAAAATCCTCGAGAAAGCAATGTAGCGTGCAGGAGTCATATCTACACACACCGATTCATGGAATTGTTTCATTATAATTTTGAAAATAAAAGCGTTTCAGCTATTCCTCATGAAATGTATATTTGTACATAGTTGTATGGAGGCCAAGTTTTGGGAGCATTAAGCCACCACCACCAGTGATCATCATCATCATAATCATGTATGCGCATAATGTTGTGGTTTTTGAGGAGAACAAAGTGAAAATATACAATTTGATTGTGAGCTCGACGACTGACTCGCTCTATTTGATTTACACTTGCCTTTCTTCCTTCATCCTACTTGTCTCCTTGTCCTTGTCTTTATATACTCCTGGCACTGGGATCCCACCATATCCGACGACGCTTCTCGCTGCTGCTCCACATGGGAAGGAAAGGGAAGGGCAGGGCTCATCGCATTATTGAGTTTGGTTGGAGATGCATGCCAAACTAATATCGAAAATCCAGATTGGGACCACTTTTCAGTTTTTCGAGCTGGCTTTTGGCTCTAAGCCCTGCTATATGCTTGTCTCTGTAGTCCCACCAAGCGCGAGTCACGGTCATCCAACGAAACCATCCACTCAACTGATGATTGTGAACTCGAGAGAGTGGAGAAAGAAGGGCAAAGTGAAGAGTTTTTCGGGTTTGGGAGCCTTTATCTGAAAAGGATGGAGAGATGGAATGAAGTGAACTTGGATCTGAGAGAAGAGCTCGATCACCAACAACCAACAACGCAACCTCATCTCAGCTCAGCTTCAACTCAATGTTTTGAGCAAGAAGAGAGGCATGTGGAATCGGGGAGGTTTGGAGGATAAAATGTGAAAATCTGTGTGCTTAATATTCTGGCATAGTGGCCTATAATGTATGTAGTTCCCATTAGGAGTGGATTTTGTGTCGAAAGTGGAAATGGAACGACAAGCAAGGCAAAACGACTTGCTTACTCGCCGTTTCCTTTCCTTGCATACACATATACCCACTCAACACCACCGTCAAAGGCAATGGGATTCACCCTCCCTATTTGCTGTTGTTGCTGCTGCTGCTGCTGCACAAAAAAGCTTCTCTTCTTCATATACACTTTCAGCATTTAGTAGTCTTGAGTTGTTTCGTGTTTGAAATTCAAGAGACTTTATACTCATGCGAGGACTGAGAAAAGTAACAGAAAATTTGGGGAATGGAATGAAATAAATGCTTTATCGCCTTTTATATATAGATATGCACAAAATCCTGTATACATTTAATATAACCATATTGAGGGCAGCTTCTTACGCGGATGAAGAACAGCTGACAAACATCACATGGATATAGGGAAAAAGCAATTGAGAAATGGGAAAAGAAAGTGGTAGGTCTGAGAGCTGAAACCAGTAAACCTTTTCCTTCTTAAATGTATACATTCAACATTTTCGCATTCCTTTTCTCCTTTCCACCTTTACCCACTATCAATAAGTACATTATACAAATATATATACTACGATATATATCAACATGTACTTAAGTATGATATACTGCTACTTTAGTTCTTGTCCTCCTCCAACTCCAAAATGAAATGTACGACTGACTAAGCGGGTTTCTCTTTTCTCCTTACAGATTTTTGAGTTGCTGCTTCTTCACTTCACTCGAAAAGAGGTTTGGGAAAAGGACGTTTCCTTTGCAAGCAGGACTATCCCTCTCTCACTCACACACACTTATTCTGGCTTGGCTTGCATTTATTAGTAAAGGTGGATTTGTGGGAGAGCGCAGTTTGCATTAGACAGCCGATGGGATCTGAGGTTAGAGCGCTCTGCTGCTCCGTTTGCTTTGTTACCCTGTTTTGTACCATACGAAAGACCAGAGGAGACCACACCGCACACATTACACTACACCACACCAAGCCACCATTTCCCTATTCCAAAACTCGACTCCACGCTGCTGCTCCACTCCACTACCTCGCGCCTTCCTCATATAGTCCTCATGCTCACACCAATATTATAGTCGAGTTGGAGAAGTGGATTCTGTCACAGGCCGGCTAAAGTACTTTTTACTGCCCTGAGTTACGTTACATTACATTACGTTACGTTCCTTCCTTCTGCACTCTTCTCTCTCTCTCTTTTGCAGAAGGGAGAGAAAGTGGGAGACAGTGTGGCTCCAGAGGAAGTACAAGTGGGAACCCTAAGCCTAGCTTTCTCTCGCGAGCACCGTTGTACAAGGAGGAAACTATAAAGCTCCTCTGCTTAATATACACGATACACACACAACCAACTTCCAACTTCTACTTTCGCCTTCTGCACTTTACCAACTTGACAACAACTTGTTACAAATATTAACTTAGCTAATGATGTGAAAACAACAGAGAGAAGAAGAACATTGAAAACACAACAGGAGCAGAAGGACGAAACGCACAGAAATATAAAAGCGTGTATACAATAGATAGATGTATATATCTAATACATACAAGAAGAGAAGAAACTTTTTACAGAATTTTTTCTTCTCCCGATTCTTGGAGAAGTAAAAGTACCTATAATTCCTGTAGTCTCCTAATTCCTAAGGTTTACATTCTATACACTCGCGCTTTTGCCTTTCGCGAATCAAATGGATGAATGGGAATGTGTCCATACATAAATATGTGAGAGGAGAGAAACAACATTTATGCAATGAATCCCATTCATTCCATTCCAAAGGAACATAAAATTTTGCAGTGAAAAAGAAAACACACAATAACATTACAGAAAATTGTGCACCCACTCAGTTGTGAAGATACAGAAAAGAAATTACAAGAAAAAGTTGGAATTTTGGACCAAGAGAAATGGAAAAAGAGGAAGGAGTCAGGTTAGAGTATATAATCACAGCTATGGATAGTTAAACAGTACTGGATTGAGGCACCATAAAAAATATTTTCGAAACGAGAAAAAAATGCCCCCACGTCCAACCCAACAACGTCCAGAAAAGTAACCTTAATGTACATACATTAAAATATCGAAGGAAGGCAAGGGGAACAAGAGACAGAAGAATAATAAAAGAGAAAGGATTTTAAAGGTTCATTCATCCACCGACGAACACAGGAGAACTGGATGGTCTAGTGAGCAGGCTAGATTTTTCTTCTCTACTCCTCATCTTTACGTAATGTGCGTTCTTTTCATCATTCATCGGTTGATGTTTTTGGAAAAGAAGACAAAGAAGGAAAGAGAGGTTGCTTAATCCAAGAATACAAATGTGAGAGAAAAAGCCAGAACTCGGAATGCAAGTAGTACCAACCACCACGACGTCAGCAGTACATTTGTGAAAGTGTCAAGAACACGAAAGCAAAGAGAAATACAGGGACATTTTACACGCTGAACTGCATCTCACTCTATACTACCTTTTTATACATTATAGATGTACATATACACACATCTTTACACGACAGCTAACGACAGAAAGCACATGTGAGAGTTTAGAACAAGAAAAATAGTGAAGGAAGGAGAATTTTTTTTGACAAAGAATTACATTTCTTCCTCATGAGAAGACAGCGCACACACGTTGAAGTGGTAGACAATCATGATAAGTACAAGAAGAATGAGAGTGGGTCACTAGAGAAAACAAATGGTCCAATGTTGGATATGATGTACGTACGTATATGTTGCTCCTGTGATCAATGACAACTGTGTGTACCTTTCAATTGAGCTCCATGTGGAGACACACTACGGCTACATATTATCTTTCTCAGTAACCTCTCCAGTTCTATCTTCATTTTCCAACCACCACCACCACCACTTTTACTTTCATAACTTATTAAAAGACGTGTGGGAAAGCATCTATGTAATATCCTCTTGTCCTCCTTGGATCTCTTCCTGCTCCTAAGAGAATTTAACAAGTGTTCCTAACTGCAAGAAGAAGAAGAAGAAGAAGAAAGGAGTTGAGGAAAAAAGCCCAAGTCGTCTCTGAGACGGGGCAAGCCAACCGGAACCTGTTTTCTGTCCCCAACAACTGTTATTTGATTCACCTCACGTAATCCAAATATTAAGAGCATCACACGCCAAGAGAAAGCTTGGGAATGTGACTTGTGTGACTCTGCTCTCCTTGCCCATCCATCCAGTCCTTTTTAGAACTCTACACAAAACATGTAACTCAACTCTAGTCAAAAGCAGCTTTACATTTAGCCATATGCTTGAATTAAAGCAGAAGCAACAAAAAAGCCTCCATCCACGTATAATAATATAAGCGTATGTCAGCTAGAGATACATAGATACAAACTCTCACAAATTGAAAAAATAACCTTCGAGCTGACGCTTGAACCTCTGGAAAAAATCTTGACCACTCCACTGGACTAGACTGGCTCGGGTTGCCTTGCGTGTTCTTCTTCCTTTCATCCCAGTCTTTACTTTCATATCGTAGGAGACAACCAAACCAGCCAGGCCATATATAGTGGTCACAACGGAAGGCGATGAAAACACAGCACAAATCGATTAGTTGAACCTGAAAGGAAAAGGCCAGAGGGAAAAAAGGACTTATCATCAAAGTGAAATGAATTAGAGAGAAGGAGAGAAAAACACGTATGGAGAAGAGAAAATGAAAGCGGGGCATCTTGTTGATCTGATGATCTTAAACATTTTGGGACAGTGCTAATCGAGTTTAACTCGCTAATTTATTTGTACAAACTCTCCCTCCACCTCTATTTCAAATCCCACCACACCAAACAAACGACAGCCAAACTATCCCTTATCCAATTTGGTCCGTTGTTGCAACGTGTTGGAAATCACACATTTCTCTCTTTCTTCCTGTGCAGTCATCCACACCAAATCTCCTCTAAACCAAGTTAACCTCGATAAACACAAAAGATATTTATTATAGAGAGAAAGAGAGGGAGAAGACGACTACGCTGCTCCTGCTACGACTGCTGCTGTGATTTACAATAAAGATTAAGCTCCAAAACAACCAAGCCAAGAAGATGCTAGTGGAACGAGACTACGTGCGCATCATGGTGTAGTTTTTTTGTGATAAAAACATTCTGCATTTTTCCACTAAACAGCAATATATGTATAGCCATTTTTCATGTGCAAAAGCTGATATTACGTTTCCTTTGGAGAAGACAAGAAGTCCACACACCGTCGTATTCCAGTCGTGACGAAAAAGGCAATATCAACATCAACTAGAGATATTACCACGATTTACACAAGAAAATATGAGATTTTAATCCTTTGGGTGCGACAAAAAAAGGGGATAGTATGGCTGCTCTTGCTCCCTTGGAACCTTCTTCTCCTCATCACATCACAAAAACATCAGCTCAGTTAGCTCAGCTTCACATTATCTTATAGGAACATATTATACGTTTGGTATATATCGCATTCATCCAAGTTGAGTTGAGCAAGAAGGGAGCTCTATTTGAGCCTGTTTTATATTTCATGAGTGGTGCGTATTACAATCGTCGAAAGCAATATTATACACACTTTTAAGAGATAACTGGTGCTGGAGAAAATTTGTGGGTCACATCAGTATCAAAAGGATTGGGGCTCATTTTCCCCATAAAAATGTTAGCAGCATCAGGCACATCACTTTACTAGTTTACTATATAGGCTTATACTATCACATCACATTTACTCGTGTTGATAATGATAACGGCTCTCTTTCTCCTTTTCTAAATGGGATGTTATGTGACAACAATAAACAGAGAACCGTCTATGTATATATAGCACACGTACTTATACGTATCGCAAAAGACTTTCAGTTTAGCAAAGTAGGAAAAAGTGAGCATCAAGAGAGTAGTCAAGTCAGTATAGTGTAGTAAGTGTAGAATATATCTTATGTTATATGGCGCTCTACGTCTTTTTCTCCTAGTCTTTGGGATGTGATATGACGATGATGTTTATGTTGCTCCTGCTGCCGCTTCTCCTGTTGTTGTAAGCTGACACCGAGATGAATGCCCAGTTCACACCGGGAACTGCCGTGGATCCTACGGCGACCGTGGAGATTTCCATCTCTTGCAGGTTCACTCTCTGTTCACACTTTTTTCTTCATTCATTCACTTTCACTCATTCCCAGCTTTATCCTTTTATGCCCTTTGCCCATAAAAATAAACCCGCTAGGCGCTATAGCTATATTACCACCATCATAATATTGTAAGTTCCTATATACATAATGTGTATCTTGTATTGTGTAAGAGGATGAGCAAAGCAATGTTGCACGCACCTAATAATATATCGGATTTCTTCTTCATTCCCATTTCAAAGGGATAATACTTATACTAGAATGCTATAGTAGCAATAGTAGAATGCCTCGTGTCGCCGGAGAGAGAAACTGCATGTTTTTCAAAAACATAAATGCATAAATCAAACGTCCAAGGTCCAGAGTAGTTCAGACCTTTTGACTAATAGCAACGGCACGGCATGACATGCATGCACAAGCTAGCTCATCATATTGGATTTCTATACTATAGCTTGCTTTCGCATAGCGGCAGCGACATGCACATAAAACTGTTGTGAAACAAGCGTTTAATATTTCGCTTCGGGCATCAAACAAAACGTGGACAGGGAGACACCGAAACACGAAAGGAGCAGAGAAGAAAGGGAGGTGGAGGAGGAGGAGGGGAGAAACACAAGAGTAAATCGTGGAGACGAAAATGTTGAATGTCTCAATTGTCTCAAAGGACAGGCAGGGAAACAAACAGGTACAATAGGTGATGGTACATGCCACTATTGCCACTGTACTGCCAAACAACTACGTTTGCCTGCATTATTGCTAGAGAGAGAGAGAGAGTTTTAGAGTTTTCAGCAAAGGGAACGGATGGGAATAACGCCTATATAGCTGTATACATAATGACCACATACATTAGTTTATGTATCCAAACGGCTCCCCTTCAAAAACTTAGTTTTCACTATCTGCAACTTTCCAACGTTCAATGTATCTACTTATATAGAGTAGCAGAAAAGCAAGCTATCTTGATATCACACAACACCATATCACCAACGAAGAAAAGTAGTCTCAGCGGCCCTATTTTCGGTCTGGAAACGCATTTCTCGTGTAAATAATACGGCCAGAAGGAGCACTTTTACTTAAACTATGGAGCGGAGCAGAAACATCATCTTTGCCGTCAGTTTATTTCACTTCTTTGCACATTTCCGGGCGCAACACCCAATCGTGAAAACTTTGTTTGGTGTGATGTGATGCATTTTAAATCGACTCTTAAAAAAGAGAGTTAAATGTCATTTGCATCTTTTATTCAGCTTCTGAAACGTACGTAAAGTTATATTAACCTGCAAGGAGATGGAAACGAGAAGAAGAGAGTGTTGAATATAGTCTGTCATATGCTAAAGTATTTCACATGCTGCTGTTGGACCGTCTAATGCGATTTTCCTGGCGTGAATCACGACACATCAATTGGGCCAATCCACCTTGAAATTGATCCAGCAACAGGGCGAGAGTATGAGAATGACGATATATATGTAATCAAATCATATTTATTGCCTTAATTTAATACACATACAACCATAATAAGATATATATAGACTTATTGCTTGCATTTCGTAGTCACTAAAAATATTGCATAATATACTCTATGTAGTGTAAATAGAATTTTCTATCCTCTCAAACATGAGACTTTGACAGATAACTTTTAAATAGGGATCACATTGCATCCTCATAATATATATAGTAAGGTAGGAGTATAGGCTGGAGCTTTTCTGGAGATGAAGACGAGTTGTTGGTGTCAACGAGTAAAGAGGAAAAGAAAAAAGGCTGCTCTTGCTTGGTGGAAGTGGAGAAGCTTGAGCCATTCATCCAAACAAGATATCAGCTTCCGTTAGCTACCACTTTATAGATGATACACTAGTCTAGCTCTAGCATTAGCATTACACATACATTAGCAAAATATGTACAAGAAACGAAGGAGACATGGAAGATCAGTTCTGTCTTATTTTTATACTTTAGCAAGTGAATGATCTAAAGCCGAAGCTATTACAGCAAATCCCATAGATCCTATTTTGTCAAGTCTACGCCGTGAAGCCGTGCGTATATGTATAAAGCTAATATATACTATATAATATATAGCTTGCAACTTGAGCCCTCCAAGGAATGAACTGCCGACAATAATCTACCTATTGCATTTTTGTGCTTTCTTGTAACGAAAAGATGTGCTTCTCATTCATATTTTACTATTAATAACATAAAATGGTTTCTCTACACATAAAACTCATGGTCATCATGAGCCAAGAGATTTTGATGACTTCTTTTTGGAATTTTCATCATCTTTCCATATGTCTCATATATAATATGACAAAAAGCATTTTATTATTCCTTATTTGACTCAACAAAAATGACCCAAATTTTCTCTCTCTATTAAGCAAAACCAAAAAAATATGTATAGCATATTCAGGACAGAGAGGAGAATAAAAGGGAAACTGGTTTATTGTAAGAAAATTGCTCTAGGCGTCAGTTGAATCCGAGGCGGAGCTCATTTTATGGAGAAACAAAGCCCACAATACACAATCGATTATGGAGTACAAGCAAAGGGCTCAGGGTTTGAGTATAAAATATTGACTACAGAAAAGCTTGTTCCCAGTTAGAAGGGGGTAGTGTGTGAAAATTTGTAGCAGAAACCTCAGTAGTTTAGTCGGAACAGGAATATAATATATAGGTTAGTAAAGTATAAGTAAGCGAGATAAAAGATGGGATTGGAGAGGGGAACGAGGAGGAACACATCAATCGATTCCCAATTTCGGAATAATATATTGAGTTAAAGTCAAGTACATTGAATCTGACGGAGGAAATCACAAGTCGCATTTATTTCTCACTTAAAGACAGCTCAAGCAAGAGTTAGTTGGAATGGAAAGGACATGGTTGGGCTGGATGAATTGTTACTCTTTTTTTGCACACCCACCCACATCACCCAACCAACCATACCTATATTATACTATATTATATTACACCAAAGCAGCCTAGGGTTTCATCCAGGAAAGCCAATGTATGGGAATGGCATGTCCAAATCAAAGCAACTGTGAAACGCTTTCTCTTTGTTCAATTTCACCTTCTGGCTTTCTCCTCTCTATTTTTAAGCATTTAACACGGAATTTGTATTTGTTGAGGGGGAAGAAGTGAAGAGGAGGAGGGAGGTCGAGCACGAAGAGAAAAAGAGAGAGAGAGGAAAAAAGATTGGAAGATTAGAGAACTCCTTAAACCAGTTAAATATTGCTTTTCTCTCTGTCTGTTTTGCACAAAGAGCATGAAGAAAAACGACGTGCGATAGTAGCATCCGCCACATATCACATGCTTTCACTTCTTCACGGCGATCCGATTCCTCCGATATACCCTGCACTCCGACTCTTCTATTTTCCCCACTCTTTCAAGTGCACACGTAAAAGACTCTCTCTTTCTCTCTCTCAATGAATGAATGGATGGGTGAGTAAGCAAGTGGAACAAGTGAAAATCAGTATTAATCACAGGGAACAAGGGGGAATGAGGAGAATGCAGAAAAAGCTCAACCTAACTCAACTCCTCTCTCATGATGTCAGAGAAAGAAGAAGTAGAAGAAGAAAAAGATTTTTTCTTCGTCTTCTTCTTTTCTCCACAGCTAAACTACTCCTCAACTTTCACCAACGAATGAATGGGTGGGTGGTGTGGTGTGTTAGTAAAAAAAAGTAGCATTTCTGTAGATAACATAAAAGTTATAGTTTTTTTTCGAGGTCCTTGCATGTACATTCTGTGTACTTTTTTACTGCTGAATTTCGTCTCCCTTTCTCTCTCTCTCTCGTGACGGTTACAAGTTTGAGAACGTCTCTCTATGTTGACTGCCCTTGAGCGAAGTTTCCTTCCTCTAAATGCTGAATATGGAGTTCCTTTTTCTTCAACTCTGCTCACCCGTTATTCATCACTCTTTCTGGTTGTGTGCAGTTAGTTACTTGTGCACAATTCAATTAGATTATCTCTGTTTTCCCCATCTTAATTCAGCCGTCGTCCTTTTTCACTCGAAGCAGCGGTAAATCTCATTACATGCACTGACTTGTAAGATAGCGAATTACAACACATGTATAATAACAAGGGAGTGAAAATGAGAAGGAGGAGTTGTAATTGTGCTGTACCCAAAGAAAAATAATGAATAGGATGGGAAAAGCGTGCCACATGCCGCATGTATTTCTTTATGCAATGGAATGCTCATATATATTATGTACTATTATACGGCGCCTTCTAAAAAGAAATTGCTCCTCGTCGCTCCCCGATATCATCATCATTCTCTCCTCCCAGAGACCGACAGAGAGGATGCCGATAAGACCTCTTCTTCCTTGTTTCATCCGTTATCAGTTTCAAACAAGAGGGAATAAAACGCTCTTCTTCTCGTCAGTCTTGTCTTATGCTAGCTGCTTCTGTATCACTCTCTCTTTCTCCATGATTATAATGAATGAGTGAATGTCTGCTTATGGAACGTGAGTTTTCACTGTCTATCTGTCTGCCTGCCTTTACCCTGTCTCATTTCCTTCCTGTCGTTTTAACTCTCACTCTTCCCCGCCTTCCCCTATTTATACAGAGCTGGGGTTTTGCACGCAAATAAATATGTGTAGTCGTAGTCTCATTTCAACCTTGATATTCATAAATATATATAACAATAAAGTGTTTTTCTCCATTTATGGAATGCAATCTCTCTCCCTCTCTCTCAATTTCATTTCAGCTTAAGTTTTTTTGCAAGCAATATATATTTATACGTAAGAATGGGGAAACCACTTCTTGTTCCCCCAAACAAAATCCATGCATGAACGTGCCTTTTGAGAATGAGAAATGATGAAGGCACAAGATAATCGCGTCACCGAACCATGACGGCAAATAATATGCAATTCCGGAAGAAACTATATAGGAGCCATAATAAAATACACTTTTCCTTTCTCCACATCCTCCTTCAAAACTTTAATATATAATATAAATTTATGTATATTTACATATACTTATACGTACGAATATATGTTAATAAGTGCAGTATAATGTCAAAGACAGCACAATGCATATGTTTTTCAAAGAGACAGGAATTATGTCAAAGTATTTAATCCCGAAGAACACATTTCACATAAAAAATACACTACACATATATTGTATACGTTGATACAGACAAGACAACCTTTTCTCTCTCTCGTTTTGTGATGTGATGTTTCATAATAAGCTTCTTATTTTTTCTTCATTTTCTACTTTTCCTAAGATGTACTCACTACTGATTCAATTTTTATCATACGATGATATGCTTTCGGCTTTGTAAGAAAGTAAGAAAATGAAATGTGTGCAAACCGAACATGGAAAAAATAATATATATTATATGATATGTATCCATGCATGGAATGATACCTAATAATATGTATCCGTGACAGAAGGAAAGTGAAGTTTGATACCTGCCTGCCTCACGTAGATATATAAATAAATATGTATATATTTCTATATGATTATGAAATGATGATTATGATGAGTTTGCATGTGGAACAGTTTCCGCTCTCACAGGAAGTATCTGCCTTTCAAAGTGGAGAGCTCATGCTTTATTCATTCCGAGAAAAACATGCAAACCACTTCTTTTGCATAATCCAAAGCCTCCTTGCTCCTATTCCATATTCTTATGACTTATAAATTATGATATACTGACATTGAGGGAGAAGGTATTCAGTTTTAGGACGCAGACCTGGGCTCTGTGCTTTCACTCAATTCTTTATCATCTTGTATATATTTTAACACATATTTAACCGAATACACTTCATGTATATATGATATTTCTCTACCACTAAAACCAACTGTCTTACACTGCTGTTATACTCAACTAAGCTTCTTGCTTCCCTGTTTCTTCAGCTTGCCACACTCGTGCCCATTATCCTTTCAAGGAAAAAATGCCATCCGTCAGTTATCCTTTCCCACTGCAAATATTAAATATGTACATTGTTATTACCTGCCTGAAGAGGTAAATGCGCATTACATTACATTATTACATATTATATTACATCAATTTAGCCAAAAAATAAAAAAATTGTTTCCACCCTGTTTCTGTTTTTTGCTTTTACATTATTACATGCCTCAATTTAATACGGCTTTGGCTTTCCCTCCTCCTTATACCTTTTTTTATCCTGGAACAAGTAAATTGATAATAATTCCCAAGAGAATGTGAATAAAGTAAAGGGATCGAGTCGCTGCTGTGTGTAATAATGTCGCACATAAAACTTTTTTGTAAGACATATAATTGCTCATTTAAAGCCTTCTAATAATGGCCTATTACCGTCCCTCTGGGACCAGAAAAGGTAAGAAAAAACGGGAGAGACAAAAGAGAAAATTGAGAAACTTCTTGAACATTCAACATTTTTATGTTCTTTTCCTCCTTTTTTTGCAGGAACACATACATGTGTATAGATTCCGTAGCCGGGTTTTTGC
The DNA here is from genome assembly GCA_036850725.1 of Orchesella villosa. NCBI lineage: Eukaryota > Metazoa > Arthropoda > Collembola > Entomobryomorpha > Orchesellidae > Orchesella > Orchesella villosa. The sequence continues at coordinate 17,849 of JAANSM010000106.1, read as the reverse complement.
TCGCAAGCCACTTGATCGACTCCTATGTATGAGAATTTACCACTTGATCGACTTTTGTCAAATTTGTATTTTGGCATAATTTAAAGGGAAATCCATATGAAAATGATGTCATACAATTTATTTTATTAGAAAATTCTCGTTCAGTTGTTTATTGTCTCAAAATTGTCAAACGAAATAAAGTAAAAATCATAGATTAACAATACAAATTTATGGATACTCTTAGGTAAAAATATATCATTAGAAGCTTAAAATCACAACAATGGAAAGTGTAGTCTTTGGAATCCGGTACAAATAAGAGATATTAAGAGATCGGTCACAGTATTTCATAACCATTCACACCCTTTTGTCAATTTACTAACCAAACCTATTTCAATTAAAATTAAACAACATATTTAGGGTACATATAAGTACCCTATCGGGTCAATATCTTCAGAACCAGGTTTGTCCGAAAAATGAATCCACCATACAAATGATCAGCATGAAATTTCCTGTTAAATGACAGGAGACCGACTTGCATGAATTATTCCATATTTTTGTCGATAATATGTATGGACGATCAAAAGTGCTGGCGATAATCATGTATAGGCGTAAGGCGATCAAAAAACTGTCGATCAAATGTAGGGGCGATCAAAAAACGACGATCAAAAAACCTATACACTCATAGATTCAACGGAAAAAACTTTATTTTTTTTGCTTCCTTTTGTCTTTCAAATGTGCCACCAAGGCAAAGAGCAGCCAACTTTGTCTTTGTGCTTGTAACTTTTCATTCATTTCGTGGACGCTCTGTTCCACCGTAAATACAATGGAATGGAATTTGAGAGTGTATGCAGAACTGTGTGTATGTATATAATATGTATCTATCTATAGATTAGATTTTTGTTTGATTTATTAGAGACCTGTTGGATCGGGATGTGTTCTCAAGGTCTGACCCAATGTGCGTTGTCTACCATCAACCAGTCGGCGTTGGCAACTCTCATTGGGTGGAACTTCTCCGAACCGAAGTTATTTGGGACTGTCTTAATCCGGATTTCATCACAAAGGTAATTATTATACTTTTTCCTTTCTCATCATCTCCTTTCTTACTCCCCTTCCAAACTATCAACTATGCTAATTTGCAAATTCCAAAGGAAAACTTGAAAACTAATTGAATCCTTCATTAACATCCAATTGAATAGAATAGTGTTGCTCATCAAAATGCTTCCGAAGCTTTGTGTCACTCAAAATAGCTTAAATATATCTTTTCCGCGTAACCAGTCAAATTAAATGAATAGGAAGTCGGGAGGAAAAAGTTAGGGTTAGCATAAAGGAGGAGGAAAGACAAGGACAAAGTAAAAAGCCTAGGCGGATTTGAATATTTGGCTTATTTAGTCAAAGTCGACAATGAAGTCTATCTCCGTGTGACACACTCTCTTGCTAATTTCTGAGGAGCCACAATTAGCAGAATTGTTTTGGTTGGGACGAGCTCTTTCATATTGCATAATGCTCATCACATCACACACTGGTATAGAAAAACGTTATTGCGCCTTCTTCTCTGGCACATCACCACCACTTATACAAGTCAACGTCATTCACCGTGTGGTAGGAACATGGTAGGTTTGGTGACTGCGGAGTGCGGGGAAACATAAAACGATGAAATAAAAGGTGGAGGTGAAAATGGCAAAACTGCTAAATGAGTCCGAAGAGAGTTACAAACACACCATGCTAAATAAATTAGTTTAGTTAGTTGGAAGGAATAGGAAAGCAAGGGTTTTCCACATCTGTGGAAATGAAAGAGTATTAAGTACAACTAAATAAATTGACTTCATAACTATGCCCTGCATGGTCCTCTCCTCAGCCACTATAAGGGAATATATGGAAATGATGACAAAAGAAGAGTTGAAATAAGGATGCAAGTGAGTTAGTTGGAGGAGTAGGAAGCAATCAAGATAAAAAGATCTTTTGGACACATGTAGAATTGAACGACAAGCTGCAAGTGGTGAAGTGGTATATGCTTAGTTAGTATAGATACATTATATGCCTTATTGCTTGTGTCAGGATTTTGTATGGATGGATGAGATGATGAAAACCAAGGGCAGTTGGTTGGTAGTGGTAAATTGGGAAGAGGAGAGTGTTAGTCGTTCCTTCTAATTCCTTATTGATATTCATGTCATGCAACCCATCTTCTCAGAATTCGAGATGAAGAAAATTGTGTGCAGGAAACATTTTCCTTTGTGTAATCCCACTCCAATCCTAATCCAGCCAAACTATTGTTTTAGCCTTGAAGTTACATTCACAAGATAGCCACACATCCTCCAGAAATGCAATGAGCATCGAGCATGATGATGATATAACAATCAGAATTCTTAGTCTTGCGAGGAACATATATATTCCTTGGCTTCTCGGACTTTTGGAGAAAGTTCATCAGGAGATACGAAATAAGAGTGCTACGGCAAGCCACGCTGAGACTGATTTGATGATGATGAAACTAGAAAAATCGATTGATTTCGATCTGATCTTAATCCCATATTTTCAACCTTATTTTTTCTGTAGGTAACGTTAGATTATCGTTTCGAGGAGGAACAAATTCTCCGCTTCGAGGTGTATGACATTGACAATCCTTCAGCAACCCTTGATCTACACGATTTCATCGGATTTGCTGAGTGCACACTTGGTCAGATTGTGGCAGCAGGATATGCCGGTCTCAGCCTTCCACTCACTCAGAAGAAAAGTCGCTTCAATCCCAAAGTTCCTAAGCAAGTGAAACAGTCCAAAGGAAGAATCATTTTGACAGCGGAAGAGCTCGTTCAGTTCAAAGAAGAGGTAAAGTAAAACTGCCACAAACAATCTTATGCTATTTACTCATTCCATCCAAAACCATACACTTATAGATAATATGTATGTATTTGCTTGTATGACATATCTACAACTTTTTTTTATATAATCTAGAATACACATAAGTAAGTAATATAAAATAGTTTGTCTAGCCGGCAATTGATTTCAAACTTTTTTAAGCTCATTGTCTTTGATGATGTTTTCCTTCATCGTCCAAAAAGCCATTATCAAATTTGGCAACCAAACTTTTGTTTTTCACCGTTTTCTCTTCTTCGAAAATGGTTCATTAATTCCTATATTGCAACGATTCCAATTTCATTTGTTATAAGTGGGACAGAAGAATAAAAGAAAAGTTAAAAATTTCGTCAAACTAAAAGTTACTTCAAACTTTTGGGTTTCATGTGGCAATTCACAAGGGATATTATTCGATTGTAAAGGATTCCAACCGAAAGTAAAATGTAATTCCTTGGAGTAGAATAGACCACACAGCGAAAGAAATCAACCCAGAGCCCAAGAACTCAGGTAGATAGATGCAAAAGCGTGTCTCTATCTCAATTTGGGACATTGAAATACATAATAGACACTTATGGGGCAAAACGAGAAAAATAATTTTAGAAAATCGAACGAAAAGTTAAAAATATATATATATATATCTACAACTCAACCAACTTTCTCAAGACTATGTGTCATATATGTATGCATATGTAGATCAAGAGCAAATCAGCATCACCACATCGTTTATCATTGGTGAGTTTTGTACCTTATTCCAAAAGTCTAGTTGTCATTCACTTGCTCCACATTGAGCCACATTCCTTCTTGGTCCATGTTTTCCTCAATTCCTATCTATTTTCCTGGTTTCGAGAGACATATAATATCATGCTCACTGTTCCCACACAACACATTCCGTTTCACAAACAGTTTTTCAGTACAGTAGATAGTCATAAGCACTTTGTGATATTGTGATTGTGAAGCAAAACCAAAAGTGCTCACGAAACAAGAGTTTTCTGGTGAGAGAGAAAGTGGAGGCAGCTAATCTTGAGAATCCGTCCTCTTTCCTTTACTGCTCCACTGGGTTTTTTCCATCCAACTACTTTTCTTTTGTACTTTTCCTTCTTTATCTCGCTCTCTCTCTCTCTTTCAACCATATTCTCATTCTCACACAAGTTTCATTCAGGTATTACTTAACCTATGTTATGTTATAGAGTACATCTTTAACAAAAACATATTTGTTTGCGTACAAAGTGGGAGTTGTGTAGAATGTCAAAGTGTGAGTAGGCCACAACTAGTGAAAAGGAGAAGAGAGAAAAATTAGAGAGTAAAGCAACATTTGTATGTGCATGTGCGGAACGAGATGAATGGTCGAGGTTTGTAGTTGTAGTGGAATTTTAAAGAGAGAAATCTAGCTGTTTTCTTGAGTGATGAATGGCTACCCATCACTCTCCCCATTGGAATGGTATGACGACTTTCCTTTTGTGGTCCTGTTCACACTCTATACATACTCACTTCACTCTCTCAAAATGTATGGCCTTTTCTCCCTTCTCTTTTGCGATGGTTGGTTCCGGATTATTTGGAAGATGTATATCTGTGACACACCAACTCTGCAAAAACCTGTTCCGGTCCGAGGTTTGAACTATCCCCGACATTTTCACCCTATATTTTTTTTAACCGGTTGTGCCCTGATGGCTGTGATGATTTAGGCAAGGCCATATACAAAACGATGTCAATGCGTGGTAAATGGAAAAAGTTGGCTGGCGCCGGCCGACAGTGTGGAAAAGCGATAGAAATGACCCATATCGCACTCTCATTCATACATACGTACAATTTACAGTTATATTTGATGTACATGAATGGATCTGAAAATTGTTGGACATCCCATATGTTTGCTAACAACAGCCTTATACTATACATTTCTCTAACCTCTAACTTACTTTTTACATAGTAAAAAAGGACAAACCACCAACACCAAACCACCCCTTTTCATTGTCACAGCCCTATGCATTCCCAAAACTTTTCCATCCCCAGTCAGTGTTTTCTTTCGTTTGTCAAACACACTTTGTTCCGTTTGTTTAAGTCTGCATACAGTTTTGTTAGAGCACTTCTACCGTTTTATTCTCCACCATATCTTCCTGTTGGCCTTCTTCTTTGATAGATGAGAAAGTAAAGTTCAAAGTTTTTTGTGAACTTTCTCTTCTTGTGCTTCTGCATTACCACTTGCTCTAAATATATTATAGATACATATATCTTTGGCGGATCTTGCAGCGATATTATCGTGAGAGGAAAAATGTGCCAAAAATAATGTTTGTTGTGAGGAGACCGTGTGTGGGCTGGGAGGGGAAAAATAATAAAGTGTGGGTACATAACATGGTTTTATAAATGTAAAGGAGTCCATTTGTAAGTGATACTAGTAGTAATATTATTCTTTTCAAGGAAAATTATTTGTGTGTGTGAGAAAAGGGGATAGTAAATTAAAGTTTTTGACATTTCTCCATTTGAACACATATCATTATATACATCCTCTCGCACAACAGGATGGGGAAAGGGGAGAAAGTAAATGAAGAAGGGAAACGGAGCGAAAATACTCTCGTAGAGAAAAAGTTTGGTTCGATAGCTGCTCCCACACTATATTATTTTCTTTTGCTGTAGATATATCATGTTATCCATGCATCTTATTACCTTTTCGGGCTATCAAGTCAAAGTAAAGTGTGTACAGTTGTTCATACTATTTACCAGTTTCCCCTGCTTATAATATACATATTCCATCATGTTGCACAAGAGAAAGTCATCCTCTAAACTTGAGCAAAAGAGCAAGACTTTGTGTCGGCAACCAGTTCCTTCTGAAAGGGAAAGTAGAAGAGAGAGAGAGGGAGAAAAAACTTTTCTTCTCCTTCTTCTTCATCCTGCTCTTGGTGTTTGGTGAGTGTTGAACTCATCCTAACTAAATTTTCAAGAGAATCTCTTTTCCATTTCCACACAGTTTATTGTAATACCATAATATATATATCTATATATATATGTATTATTTTGCATTTGTGAAACACCAAAGAAGCCAAATTCACGATCATGTATACTGTATATAAACATTAAACATAATAAAATACATGGCAGAGAGAAAACGAGAGTTTTCTTAGAGTAAAAATTGGTTTGATGAGTCAAACAGATATGCTCCTTCATACTTCTCTATTTAGATCTAAAGAGTTTAGGGTCATAGAGAGACGGAACACACGAGGAGAGAAGCAAGAAGGTGCCTGAAGAAAGACCAAAAAGTTATCGTCCCTTTTTCTCTCTTTTGCTCCCTAGGCAAAAGCTCATTTTGGAAAAGATGCAGCTTGAGATCATAAAAAGCGTGAGTTTAAATGAGTTGCAAAGTCTTCAAAGAAGAAAGGAGCTTCACAATTTTCCATTCAAGGGACCGGATTTTCCCAGAGTTGAAAAGTAGTGTGTGTGTTTATATATATTGTGTCGTGCTCCAGAGCTACTAAATGTTGCTTTCTTATCGGGTTCAACGGAAAAATGTCGTTCTATTGGCTAAATTGGATATTATTATGGACAAGGCAGGGGCACATAATGGATGAGCGTGTGTCGCGTAATGCACAAGTTTCGCCCATTCAACACTTTTCCCCCTTTTCTCCAATCTGATATATGTATGCTTGTGTGTATATGCATTTATGCATAATATTTTATGTATTCTTTATTCTATACATACTCATTCTACTTTCAAAAACTCACACTCCTGTATTCAATTTCGTTTAGTTGAAAAGTTGCCCAGTTTTAAACTCGTTGCTTTATAACTTCACGATTTACTACGTGATACTATACAGAGAGCTACAACGAGGAGGAACAACGAACAACTACACCAAATAAATCCCACGGGATCTCCAAGAAATGATGCTTAACACCATCAAGCGTCAAGCCAAAAACATTTTATTTCCAGTGTAAACCTTTCCCATTCATATTAAAGCAATTTTCTTGTCTCTTCACAACTTTCTAACTTTCAACTGCATTTAAAAAAGTTGCATATATAAAAGGAGTTTGTACATTTCAAACACAAGTAGTTATACGCAAGACACAAGAGAAGGAGATAAAGTACAACAATTTTGGTTATGTGAAAGGATGGGCAAATGACTTTAGCTGAAAGCGTTCAGGTGCAGGCAATATTGCAGTTGTTCCAACAACTACTTTAAAAAAAACTACTTTTTTTAGAATGTTCCCTTCTGACCCATATTACTGTAATGTATGTTATATATATTATGTCTGCTGTACATTTCCATAAACTGCACCGGTTTTACTAACATTGACAATGTAAAAATCTATTCGTTTCACTGCTCAGTTTTTTTGTGAAACATTTTGGATTTGGTTAGTGATCGTATCGGAAAACGGGCAGTAATACAGCTGTAGTCTGTAGTGTGTGTGTTTGGCAATGAAATGTGGTTGCCGTCATTCCCAAAACTTGTTGAATTTGATATGGCACGAGGGCATAACTTTGTAATACATATCGGATTCGCATCTTTGTACCTTTTGCATGGTCATAATACAGCATTGCATATTGCATGAATGGGTTCGGCTCCTGTTAGTTTCCCTGCTCTACTGCTGCTATAATATTATATGTGCTCCTTCCTCTCAGCTTCAGCCTGATTGCCCCTGCCTGGGAGCTATTCGTTATCGTTTCAAGTTCCCTAATGCCCTTGTCATATACAGAAAGTAATACAGCTCCCATCCGTATCGTATCATTGATGACGTTCATTAGGCGGATGTGAATGGAAATGGAAGTGGAGTTGCTCACTCTAATTAGTTTGACGCTAAGTCTATCATGCTGAGAAAGGTGTGGAGCAATTTCACAGTAGATGCTACATAACTCACTGGGATGGCAATGAATCGCATAAAGAAAAGATAGCGTAAACGACAAAGCAGTATATTTTGGTTATCAACCTTCTCCCACTCATTACAGCTCGTTTCTTATCTCCAGTCTGGGAAAACTCATTCTTTTGAGCCGACTGCCAAAGGGAAAAAGCTGCTGTAGTTGCTGAGCCTGAGCCCAACATTCTACAGCATATTCTATTATCCATTACATATCTTTAAAGCTAAATAGGCCCACAATTTCGCAACAAAAGAGGGATAAAAGAATGTATTTATACGGGAAGCAATGAAGCAAATGGCCCGTTCTAATGTGTTTTCCATTTACCTAAAAACAATGAGTCTTTTTCTTTTGACTGGCTAAAATAAGCAGTACTAAGGAAAATGAATGCCTGATTATATTTTGTTCTCTTCAAGCCTAACAACGTCGTTTTAAGATGCCTATTATTATCTATCTGTCCATCTATACTTGCTTGGAGCAGCAGAGCCAGATCATTTTTATCTTCTTAGTAAAATATCTTCCTTTATTTTGCTCATAAGCCCCTATGATTACTTTCAGTCTTCCTTCAATACTCGTTATCCTAGCCTCTTTCAAGCTACATAGTTTTCCGTTTTCCTCCACTCTTGAAAAAGACTTACTTTCAGTTTAAAACTCCCTAACATTGTTTGTTTTCCTATTGCACATTATCGGGATAACCATGTTGAAATATTTCCCATTGATCTAAAACGTCATATCCATTCTTGTAACCTATTTCCTTCCTCCATCCTGCCAAATCTCAGGCAATTTTGTAGAAGGTAAACAGAAATGTGTATTGTATATATCAGACTAATATAGTACGAGACAACTGGGAAAGAGTTTTACACAATGCCATTTCATATTTGTTCTATAGTACACCACAGAAAAATTTGAGTTGAGCTTTTCTGAACTAGTTTTTATTTCAAAGGCAACCTGTTTTGTTGATCTCCAATCATTTTTAAGGCAATTTCTTTTCGAAAAGGTTATAACTTAAAATGGAAATGAATAAAAGGAAGCAAAAGTGTTTGAAGGTAGTAAGAAAAAATAGCTGAAATCACAAGTAAAAGCAAATAAAGTTGTTTTTGAACTGCTGACCATATTCATTCACATTTTATTGAAAATGGGAATGAAAGAGAAAAAATGGAGCATACTACAGTCCATCAGTCCATGATTAAACATTCACAAAAGGTTGAGATCAGCGGAGCGAGCTATATAAATCCAAACTTTGGGAAATGGAATGCTGAGCTAAAGACATTCTGCATTTCTGTCAAATATCGAGTGGAAAGAAGAAAAATATTCGTTGGTTTACTTCCAATTGAATGGATGAGAGAAGAGAAAGCACAAGATTTGCCGAATTAGCATACAACTCATGCAAGCAAACCAAGGCAGTTATCACAATACTTGCTCCGCTCCTCTATCTATATCTTCTTTCCGAGAACTGCGTTCGGGAAAGAGTTGAGGGAATATTTACTTTATTTCTCTAACTTGTAACCGTTACCCAGAAATAGTTATTTAGGGATCGGGAAACAAAAGCGACGGATTTGGAGTGGTAGTAGTAGTAGTTGCAGTGGTGGAAGAAAAAATATTATTCTTCTCATGTTCATAGACATCCTCTATCTATCTATTTCCTGTAAACATACTTAACTGTGTACTAAAATATTTCATTGAAGCATATATACAATATGCATGGGTGCAGTATATGGGGTTTGTGTGATACTTACAGACAAGTTATCACTATCATTATCAGCATTCATAAAGATAATGGCATGGATGAGGATGCTCTGACTCCCACCTGAAGGAAGATCGTGTAATATTATCACAATGAATTATCAACACCCGTTTCCGTTTTTTTTCCTTTCTTCCTTCCTTCTACGTTTTCTTTTAGGCAGAGACACACGTCGCGAAATGTGAATAACTGTGCGTAGTTTCAACTCAACCTTGGCAAATGCAAACCTTCTTTTATCCCCCTCTTTCCTTTACTTCCACTAGACACTTTCCTTTTTACTCAAACATTTCATTTTTTATTGCCTTTTGTTCCCACACCATTCTCTCTGTCCATGGACTATGGACAAACATCTACATTTGAAGGAACGTACCTGGAAATAGCAAGACAATGAGAGCAAAACATAAAAAGAAAGTCTTGCTTTTCGAACATAGGAATCTTACAGCAATACCTTTAATACTTTATTCCGATTGTCCTAAAAATATAGTCTCACATATGTACAAAAAATGAAAGTACTATTACTATTACCACATTAGTTTTTGTTTTACTTGATATACCACTAATACCACAGAGCTAGCGTTAACCCGGTACCCACATATATATCATTATCTAAATACAATACAAATTAGTACATTTCATTTTTTATCTTTATAATCTGGGCCGGTCAGAAAATGCTAAAATCCTATAATGCACTTACTAATAAAATAGCAATAGTTCACTCTCTAGTGTATTTAAATAAGAACTATTCGCAAAAGATATATTCCGTGATTCTTAACTTTGACTCAAAAACTTTCATGTGATGACATCAGGAATAGTTATTCATAGATATATTTGAAGTCAAATATATGTCATAATTTGACATTTGTATAAATTGAAGCTGTTTCGAGTATTAGCATTAAGGTAGTCATATACCAATTAAAAGCATTTTCGGATTCTAAAAGCATTGTACAGGGGAACAATTAAAGCTCTCATTTACAATGCACGTAGTAACATGAAACGCATTTAACTGATCACCTGTATTGAATTTGATTGGATTTAAGCCATATGATGCAGAGATCCTGGTGGTTTCAGGAAGTACCAGCCCTTGAAAAACGTTTGAATTTTTTGGGAAAGCTCGGTTGTAGAATAGGTTTGCGTTATAAAATCATAACCATCTGTGAAAAAACCTGGAAAAAATTGAGGTAGAAAGTGATCGACTGGAACGTCGATCTCTTTGACGTGCTTTTCATTGTTACCAAGACTGAAAATGAACAATTAACCGCTGCGCCCCACTTAATGGTTTCACTGAAAACGTGCTTTTAAATGCAAATGTTTCGCTTATCTTGAGTGTCGGCCTTAATGTTTATCGTTTCATTTTCTTTCAATCTTCCCCAATTTCTTGAAGTTGATAGTCTACAGGTTGATGATACATGATGGATTGACAGAAAGAATACATAGAACAGGGCAGGGGAGTTTTAATACAATGCGCTTAAACGTTAGTGAGCATTGTTTTGTCTTTCTAATTATTCCTGGCATTTATCCTTGACTTGATTGAAACTTCAAACTTACCTTATTAATCTGTTTCTGTTTACTAAACAGAATTTGCTAATTACTGTATACCCATTCTTCATTCTTATAACCACGATGAAATTAATTTCCAGAACTAAACTTAAAGTTAACAGTGATTTTTTTGTCAAAGTCCTATAGATTTAAAAAACTTATAAACGTACGTATTTGATAGTTTAAACTAACCTAGATTTTAATCATATTCCACGCTTTGCAGAATTAATGAATACAATATTTTAACCTAAATGTTTACCGACGTAAGGAGTTGCACATTGCTCATATCGTCATGTTTCATGAAAGTTTGAAACGTAAAATAGGTATATGGTATATCAGTATCATGGGTAATTCAGCAAAGAAAATGTATTCCAGATGTTTCAACATCATCCATCATATGAAATTCTGACAACACATGCCGTGACAAACGACATGGCGGATATGTATGTATGCAAAAACTGCTTTCTAAGTTCCATTAAAATTTTTATGACAATCTCGAATTTCTGATTTGCAAACAGGTCACATTGAGACTGAAGGGTCATGGTATGGGCAGCACACGGTGTTGCATATTCCCCCCAACAATATTTTATGTCCTGAGTAAGGTAAATGAGGATGGGTCGTATATAGTGGTATACCGATCAGAAACGGCCCCTGGAGACACTCCATCCTGGCTACCCGTCACTATCTCCATCCGAAGTCTTTGTAATGGGGACAAGGATCGCGGACTTCAGTTTCATTTTTACCAGGAAGGATTTAATGGCTATCACACGTCACTAGGTTTCGTTCTCACATCCGTCAATCGCATGAGGGGTGCTCCGGAGGGGTCGACTGTGAAACTGCTTGGAAAAAATGGAAAGGTAGAAGCCCACACTTTGATGACTTTCTCCATAATGCATGCATGTACCATTGTATCGTGTCTTTTTCATAAAAGATTTGAAAGTATAATAACATGAATAACTTCTGAGATAAGTGGGAATAATGAGAATTCCAATTTTTTGAAGACTTGAGGGCACGTGCTGCCGGTTCTGGTTTATTATGAAACGAAAAAACAAAAAAAACCAAACTTCATATACAAAATGGATTCGAATGTTTTTTATTACAGGAAAAGCAATCAAGTGTGGAGATTGAGAAGCCAGAAATCTCGCAAATCTTCACGTTTCTGGAGTACATTGGCGGAGGGACACAGATTCACTGCTGTTTCGCGATTGACTTCACTGCGTCAAACGGGAATCCTGCAGAAACGGAGTCTCTTCATCACATTTCAGAAATAGTGGACCGTACCAACCCATATGAGCAAGCGATTCAAGCAGTTGGTGAAATCATTCAGGATTACGATCCATCAAAGATGTTTCCGGTGTATGGGTTTGGTGCGAGAATTCCTCCGAGTGGTGAAGTTTCTCACAATTTCCCAGTAACTCTCAACGACTCTGCCTATTGCAAAGGAATGGATGGGGTTCTTGAAGCTTATAGGTTAGCACAGCATATAATATGATAAAATCAAGCGTACACTACTCATTTTCTTGTCTGCAAACAAGTACATACTTACGATTAGTACAACTCCTTGCTCATGTTTGTGATGATAATTACTTCCTTTCCGGTAAACAGACATGGCAAGCCAAAGCCACCACCACCTAATATATTGCGTTTTTCTCCTTGCAGGAACTGCATTCGTCAGATCCAGTTATACGGACCCACGTAAGTGACTCAACTAGCAACACAAATCTGACAAATGCACATGGCCATAGTTTATGGTTAACGTTGAATGTATACTATACATATATACTACTTATGACTTACCTACATAACATAAATCTTATATAATAATCTACTATTTATAATATGGTCGGAGGAATGTTCATGGGAGGCTGCCTGCATGACATGACATAATACATGTCCGTACTGAAAGTTCTAAAAATAACTGATGTGGTTGACTTGTCATTAATTTTCTAGTAACTTTGCTCCAATCATTAAGAATGTGGCTGCATTGGCAAAGGAGCATATGGAAGGGCAACACTACTACGTTCTCCTTATCATAACTGATGGAATCATCACGGACATGCCTGACACGACAGAGGTTAAATCGCTTAATCTTTATCAGTCTTTCATTAGCACGCAAACCCGAAATCAACCACAAGCACCACCCGTAGTTGCGTTGTCTCTATTTATTGCTCAGACAGAGTTTGCTTATTGCCTACCCACATTATATGAGCATAGAACTATAGAACATGGGATAAATGCAGTCTGTAAAAACATGAACGGTAATTTAATAATATTTGGGCATGTTATGCAGGCAATCGTGGAGGCTTCACGACTCCCACTCTCCATAATCATAGTTGGTGTGGGGTCAGCCAATTTTCAGCAAATGGATATACTTGACGGTGATACAGTTCGTTTGTCTGCGAATGGAGTTTACGCTGAGCGTGATATTGTGCAATTTGTACCGTATCGTGACTCACGTTCGTGGATGGCGACAATTTGTCCTGAAATCGCTGGTAAATGGTCCAGCAGCTACGACAGTACAAGTCGACTTGCCAAAGTTAAGCTTGCCAAAGAGGTGCTTGCTGAGATACCAGATCAATTGACTAGTTTTATGAAAGGTCGTAGCATCTTCCCTTCTAAACGACAGCCATTGCCATCCACTTCCACAAACGCTTCTGTGACGGCGGCAGGGTCCTCAACGAATGCTTCTTCAGACTCTAAAAAAGTAGTTGAGGCTGGGGATAATGCTTGCACCGAAGATACTTCTCCTTCAGCCCCTCCAATGAAAACGAAGGATAAGGATGCAATAGCTCAGGAACCTAAACGGCGACATGGTGCTCTCAGCAGAGGAAACTCCAATGATCCTTCGACCTCAAAGGCTAATAATAACAACAATAATAGTACTAAAAAGTCGTAGATTCATTTTGGAAATTGAATTTGACTTGACTATCAATAGCATATAGTAATATGTGCAAATATTAAGTTAACGTTAACATGAAATGTGAAGCATTGCATTAATCAAAAGATTTTGTTAAGGTTTGCGAAATGTATATGGCATAATACATAATATAATACTGTATATATACAATACAGTATAAGGAAACTCGTTCTTATGATGTTGCGCGGATTTGGATGTGATACAAGTTATAAGTACATCTGATTTTTAGAATAAAATAAATGTCATTTTATGGTAGGAAAAAAATAAAATTAAAGTTGAATTAAAGCGAAGCTTCGCAAAGTCGGAAGTCACATAAAAACGAAGTTACATCTCTATATAAACTATAAAAACTATAAACTCGGATAAAGTCCGAGCATTTGGTACATTTTATTGTACATGTGCAATATTGAAAGAAGAAATGATGGTGATGGTGCAGAGCAGGCGCATATGCGATAGCTTGTTTCAGGCTGCTATAAATAAACATGAATATATTAAATATTCAATAAAAATGATCTCGTACATCCCAAGCATCACGTAAAAGTGTGTAGAATATAATTTTATGCACAGCGCATTTTACAGTTAGCAATATGCCGATGCTTTCTTTACAAGCCTTTGGAAATAATGCTTCACGGATGGACCTTAACAGGAAGCTTGAAACTCAAATTAATTGAAACCTGAACGGTTCATTCTGTACCATGATACAAATTAGCAGGTTTATTACATTATTACAACTACTACAAATAACACAATCGTCACATTAAAATGAAACAGTCAAATCTGTCACAAGAAATACTCAGGGATGAACTGGATATAGCATAATTTACCATACATTGCGATTGTGACTAGATCTAAAATATACCTGATACATGTAAACTGCAAGTAAGTTGCGGATATACTTTGAAGTTTATCAATCCATAATCCATAGTTCACATAATAACATGGAGCATTATTAATAGTACCCCACGAAACGACATAATTGAATTACTCTTCAGATACATCAACCTAACCAACTACATCCTTCACTTCATAATGATGGAGCTGGAGGAAAATGAAGAAACCCTTATACTTTTCAGTCCGCTGATGTAGTCTCCAATGGTTGAAATCGTCTTGAATCTATTTAATGCGAATTGAAGAAAGAATCCATGTATTCCTTATGAAGGTCAGTAATGTAATTAAGATGCAATATTTTTTGGCTCCACTGCCTCGTTGAATTTTGCCTTAATACAGATTGGCTGTTATAGTTTATAGTGTTATACTTATAATCATCAGCCAAGTTCACAGTTCACTGTTCAATAACGCTTATAAGCGTGATACACAACTTTATAAAGTACAATGAAAATACGCACAGTCAACAGTACTACACAACTGTAGTAAGTAAAACTTTTATAACTACAGGAAAAGTTAATTGATTTCTAATCCTTCAAACTCACATCCAAACATCCGAAATGAAAAGAATTATTGGATTTGGATAGTTTTACTACATAAAAACTAATACAAGTTACCAGCAGTAAAACGTGTTGAGTTTTGCGTCACATTTAAATTAAATTAATATGGATAACAAATTCACTTGTGCTGCATTATATATTACACAGACTTGACACTAAACACACGTACCAAAATTTGTCAAACAGAAATCAATGAATTGACTTTTCAGCCTTATATAATTTATTCCTACGCTAATTAGATTGCGGATTCATAAAACTTACATTAAACTAGGACAATTATTGACAATACGAACAACCAATGCAAAACATGACGGTACCGGGTACCGCTCTCTAACTAATTGGGTCACATTTAAACTCGAAGAATTTCCAAACACTTGTTATAACAGATTGCAATCCAATCTGGCTGAGTTGCCCCCCACTGAATCTGATTTATTTCCCCTTCTGCAGCTGTATAAGCGAGAATAGGGTCTTCAATGGCACGTGGCATACCTTAAAATACACAAATTGATTAGTTACGTTGTTATTAGTTGGAAATACTAAATACTATTTCGGTTATTTGTATGCAAAATTTAGAAAATCATAATACAATCAGTGCAAGAACAATTATTTACCTGCAATATCCCAAATTAGCGCTTGATGATCGTCTCCAGCAGTACAAATATGACATGCGGAATGAGGTGCCCACGCAAGTCCATTGACACATGCCCGATGATTGTTAAGTCTTGCTACCGGGGTACATGGGACTCTCACATCCAGAATGACAACCTCACACGCATCCATCGCTATTGTAGCAAGAAAATTAGGATCCTGTTTATTCCAGGCAAGACGAAGCAATGGCGTATGACCCTGGTCCTCATAAATTATCGTCGAATGTTCTAAATGTCTCAGATCAAACATTCTCACAGATCCATCAGCTCCAACTGATGCAAACATGTCTCTTCCACCTCCAGCTCTGCTGAATGCAATATCATATACCTCCTTATCGTGAGCAATAAGCTGAGTTTTCACATGTCCAGTTACAGATGAAGTTCTGCCTATCGCTTGTCGAGTTTCCAATCCCCAGATAGTGCATGTCGTGTCAATACTGGATGTTCCAATGAGATTTGGGTCCACTTCATTCCAATCAAAAGAGGTGAGTGGTGCACAAAAGTCTGAGTTTTTGTTGTTGTTCAAAAGACACTCTAGCTTGATTTCACTCTCAGCTGACCTCCAAACACGAAGGTAATCTCCAGAGGTGGCCAATAAATCAGGGTAAATCCCCTTGTTGTCTGGTATCCAAATAATTTTAGTTGCGGGGTAAGGGTGATCGAGTGTTGATTTTGGAACAAATTCTGCACTGTCCTCATCTAACGAAACGATCTGAACTTTGTTGTTGTATTCTTCCACAAACGAGCCCAATGCCAAGCGAAAACGCTTGTCTGGACGCACAGACCAATTCATAGCGTACAATGGCCATGGCGCCTCGTATTTATAAATTTCTTTCCTTTTAGACGTCTGTGACATTTTCAAAGCTTGTCACTTCACACTTGAACCCACAACTATTGAAGTGAAGGAGTCACTAGTCACGTTCACGTTAAATCCAAATTGTTAGTGATAAAAGTTGAAAGTAAGATGGAACAGGTGACAGGGGCCACGAGAGGAGTCAGGAGTGAAGAGCTCGCCTTTCACTTTTGATTGGGAGTTCTAATCAAAAATCAATCATCAATTAACTATCGGTCCAAGATCATTTAACCATAAAATCAACAATAACATATGACATTATTATTTATACATTAAACATACAACATGTCCAGTCATCAGTCAGTCATGGATGTGGTAGTTGACAGTTGATTACTGATAGTAGTCACTGCGCATTGGTGATTGGTGCATTCACAAACTGCCACTGTTGACAAATAACATTATACTACTACCAACTACATACAACATATAAAGTCCTATGCTCAACCATGCAATGTACCTGAAATTGATTATGTTGAATGTAAACTGTTTAAATTTCTTAAAAACTCAAAACTAGATAGTGAATACATGACCACAAACCTTGATAATGTAAACCAGAAAAGTGTGTTATGAAATGTAGCCAGTGTTATCTAATAATTCTTGATAATACGAAAATGTATTTCTACAAAACACAAAAAGCCATAACATTCTACCTATGACTTATGATCAATAACAATATTCAACCCAAGTTTACCTAAACCCAAACCAAAGATGCGTACTTAATTTTGCCGCAATGAACCAGCAGCTCCTTCGCATGAAATAGCTATGAGTCTTTTAAACCTGTAACATGTTCAACCTAGTTTGTTCTTCCGTACCCCACAGCACGCCGATTTTCTTTCAAATAATCATCATCATAACTATTCATTACTATTACTTACTGGGTATCGGTATCTTGTTGGACGATACACAGAGATCGACATTACGAAGATTGAGTTACTTCATTTACGAAGCATTACCGAGAAGTATAATTTTATTAAGTTGTGAAAACAACCTTTTAGGAATGGTTTTTCTTTCACTCGAGATAATACTTTATAGGGGGGGGGGGGGGGG
>JAANSM010000105.1:0-48799 GCA_036850725.1 Orchesella villosa | reverse complement strand
TTATTATTACTATTACGTATTATACATTACGACACATTCAACCAAGCCCATTACATATTACGACACGTTCAACCAAGGGAGCAGCATACATGAATTTAAGCGTCTTATATGTATGATATCCATAAATAACATTTTTCAAGCTTGAGGACATTCACGACACGACTAGAGAAAACCAACTTGCTCACAGTGGTATCGTGGTCACCAAATATGCATCAGTTATAAAGTTATAGCTATAACCCATGTACAGATTCATACATATTCTTAATTCTCACTGCAGATATCATAAAATCCTCATATTATCCTATGATATAAATATCCTTTTATTCCTAAAGTATTCTGACTGACTCAAGTCTATTCCTATTTCATATTTCTTCATTTCAATTTTTGTGGTACCAGCACCAGCAACCAAAAGTGCATTCTTATAAGGTGGTGAAGTCAGCAAAAGTATCATGGATATTCATGTACTTTTTTTTTCTTCTTTTACTTAGCCATTACAATTGGTGGACTTGAGCCAACTAACTTTGTTTTGTACTTTTGTGGTAAGCCAGTAGTGGACGCACATTTTTATATCTTTCATTTGGATTTTAGTAACGAAAGAAAGAGCCTTCATAAAAAGGGCAACAAAAAAACTAAATCCAATCCAGCCAATGTACATCGTTTTGATAATAAACATGCTGCAAAAACCACACACACTCCCTTGCCTTCTGTCAGAGCGAGAGTCAAGCCTTGTCCTTCCTTTTCATTCATCTGCCAAAAAGTCTTCACTTCATATCCGCAGCATAAACTACATACAATTTTTTTTGTAAGCTGTAAGCAATCACTTGTACAAAGTGTATTCTTATTTCTTGAGAACTGTTTCGTGGTTATTGAGCATGGAATGGGCTACAAAGGTAACCAAAGCGTATATACATATTACACATAAAATCTTGTAGTTCAGTCAATCCCTCTCTCTCTTGAATCAAACTAGAAAGAAGGATAAAAGGGAATCTACCTAATCAAAATTCTAGGTAAGCTTATAAAAGAATTTTGAGTGTGTTTGAGATACACACAAAATATTTTTTGAGTCACCATCGTCCTCATATCACCATCATGATATCAACATCAGAGAACTGAGCTAGTCATCACATCACCAACTATATGATTGCATTACCGTATAAAAGCTTCTCTCTCTCTCTCGTTGCCCATAAAATATCCATTCCCCTTCTCAACTTTGCAATGTTCAATGTTTCATATTTTCACCAAAGCCACTCTGCCAATCAGCGGAGCCACCAGGGCCAATATATAGGGATACTAATGATAATGTAAGAGCGCATAAAATGCATAACTGCAATAATATACACACGAGAGATATTCTCCATTTTATTCGGATATGGATGAATGTGAGAAGGAAATTTTAGGTAGGTAGGTAGAGTAAGAAGTAGGTGCCTACTGTCCTAATGCATATAAAGAGCCATGCTGCTTACAAAGCCGTGTGATGATGACGGACTGACTGACGGAACGGATATTTGATATGTATATACACATATGGAGTATATCTTGCTAATGTGCTACTTGTAAAAAAAAATTACTTTTCTTGTATTTGTTGCACCAGCAGCAACACCAACTTAGCAAGCAGTTTACGTCTTCTCCCTGTAAAATAAAAAGAGCATCTCTTTGATGTGTTGTTGTGAATGTACATAACAGAACGTAAATATTATCCTTACTTACAAGAAGTTCTCTTAGTAGGTATAAGGGAGAGGAGAAGAAGAGGTAAGGTTCGTGTAATGAAATTACTTTACTTCTTGTTACAAAAAAAACATTTTAAAAATCAGTCAACCAAAAGGGTGTGTGTGTATAGTGCTGTTCTATAAAGAGGAATCAGATACAGATTTTTTTTCTGTAAAAAAATGTAAAGGATTGTGTGGTTAAATGCTCATCAGATTACATAAACAAGAGGAATTCAATGTTTTTATGTGTTTTGAAAAAAAAGTTTGTACTGAATTTAGCTAAGGATGCAGACAGAAATCTAATTACAGATTTGATATATATAACAAGAAAGAAGCACACAGAGCACACGTCAAAAGTACTTACACTTAGTTACATGTATATACATGCATAGCATACATAATATCTATTTTTATTCGAAAAGTATTTTAACCAGAAGATAAACAGAAATTAGTGTTATTAAGAAAGGAAGGCTCAACTCAATGTGATTATTGTAAGCATTATATATATCAAATTGAACAATTTGTGTGTGCAGCATATATAACTCTTTTTTATCGCATCGCCTTGAAAAAAAAAGGTTTTAAATGATTGAGTTTGCAAATACTTTTCAAGACAAGTAAGTGATGCTTCATCGGGAGATCAGCATTGCAAAGTGAGTGTAATGTACTGTAATAATGTAAATTGTAATGTAATAAAGGATATTTAATAAGAATGGATGTCTTGAAAGAAAAAAGTTATCACAACTAACTTCACTATATAATATGAACTGACTTTGTAATATTATGTGCATGCTTCTTGTAAATGTGCAAAAACTGCATGAATTCATCTTTCATTTTCTTTAATCTTTGGTGTGTATCTTCTCACTTTTTATTAGCTTCATTTTGTTCAGTCATATTTATCGTACACATGTTAGCTAGCTGTTCAGGTTCTTGTGTACTAAATGGTATGATGGTTTAATGTGATAACCAAAAATTATTATTTATTGTTTGTTTTTGTGCGTAGTTGTAGTTTGTAGTCCATAGTTGGTGGTGGTGGTATATGTATAAACACATTGTATGTAGTGGTGAATGGAATGTGTGTGTGGTAACATTCCAAGTAATAGTTAAACTATTTTGGTCTTTAGGCATCATCGGCAATTATAACGGCAATGGCTCAGTTGACTCGGTAAATGAGTGAGTGAATGTGAATGAAATGAATGCGTTGAATTTTTTTTATAAATCTTTTCACACGTTCAACTGTGTATTTAGTTCAGGTTCCTCGTCTCATTTAGTCTTATCATTATATTTCAATCAAAAGGTCATAAAATTTATAGATAATTACACGGTCAGTCAAAATCCTTTTATATCCTTTTCTATACTTAGACATAGACATATATATTATACAAAATTAACATGAAACTTTCGCTATTAGCTAAATAATCAAAAGGAGTGATATGAGGTAATTGTGATTAGGGTTATATTACATAGGATATTATGTATAGTGTAAGATTGAGGTTTTAATAAGAAAAATTTAGTTGGTTGTAGGGCATTTTAAGATAATAAGTTGTGTTGTCGTAAATCTGTTTAATATGATTTGGCAGTGATTCTAATTCTAATCGAGGGGGCGGTGAGTGTGGGCTTGATTTCTTGAAAAAAGTACATCTTTATAACCCCATCGATTTCCTTCATCCTTGCTGAAGGTTTAATGCAATAGTTTTTTGTTGGTAGAATGCACTGCACTACGCGGTATAGATAGTCTAATGTTTTTCTACTCATGCAAGATGTAAGAGTGTATGAAGCACATTTTATACCTTTCATTCAGTGCTTTTAAATGAGTCATGAATGAGTTCAGTACTCTCTGGTGTAGCCAACACATACATTTTTATGTAATTATCTGGCCAGTAAACGTTTTTAATAAGTTTTTAGGTGGAGCAAGGTGATTCAAAAGTTTTCGATAATCGGTCATTAGTCAGGCTAGAAGTACGTAGTATTTCAAAAGATAACTTATATAAAACCCTTGTGCATGTTGTACCATTTTTTCTTCGTGTCATAAACATTTTGAGACAAAAAACTTTACATTTAGTTTGCATGCAAATAAAAACTGAAGTGTGCAGCTTCAAGTTAACAATTTCACCAAAGTTTGTGGTTAGCGTTTGGTCAAACACGTTCAACATTGCGTTGCACTAAATGTCAAGAAAGAAATGAATTAAAAAATCAAGAAAAAGGAACATTTCCTCAACTCTCTTAACTTAGTAGAAAGAAGACTATTATCTCTGTTCTACTCTTTCTACACGTTATAGGCCAATCTTAAGTGACAAATTACGCTCCAATATAACATTTTATAGTTTGTTTGTATGAATGATGGGAGTGATATTATGTGATATGTGGTGCCGTAGTCAAATTAGAATGTAAATGTGCTTGAGCATGTGCAAGTCAAGTTGTTGCACAACTAAACAACACAAGTTTGTCAAACTGTTGTGTACTGGTGATTGTGAAAAATGAGACAAGAAAGACGAGATAATTTAAAAGTATCATGTACACTTACGTATATACATTTTACTCGCTTTTGTCTCTAGCAGCGTCCTCAGCGTCTAGATATAGGTATATAAAATGTAAAATATAGTAAGTTCTGTGGAGGCTACTATAGTATAAATTAGCAAATTACAGTCTCTATTATTGTAGGTTACAACAAACTTACAACTCAAAAACATAAAAATCTCTTCCCTGAAGATACCCATGTGAATTTTCACATGCTCCTCGCTAACTAACCTCCATTCCTATTCCTGATAGTGATAATAATATATGTAACAATACAATGTTTTTACTAGTAACAACATCACTGACTCATTTGTACAGATTACCTCACTCATCATTTCATGTACTTTAGTTTTTTTAGCATTTGAACTACAAACTGCGCTGCAAATAAGTAGTGAAATGAGTAAAAGGTTTTATGCTGACAGAACTAAAAGGGTTTTACGATGTAATTTTATGGTTAGCTGCTTGGGATTTTCGTCCTATTACTCCTATTAGGACGAAGAAGATATGGTTTTAGGTTCCGTTAGCACCAATTGCCAAATTCTGTTCTGAGTAAAAAAAAGTGGAGAGATGTATTTTGTCATCTGTCATAATATGTATAATAGTAAAGCGTGAATTTGGGTACAATACCATATTATGCTGGTATGTACGGTAGATGAGAGTTTCCGTTTGTTTCGTTAGGTATTATGTGGGTACGAAATGAGACTAGAAACTAGTACTGATACGGGATTATAGAGCTTGTAGTAATAATAATAAAGCAATTAAAGTCTAATTTCGTTTTTACTTTGTATTGCAGAATGCGGATGGATAGGTGACATTCCACTCATCAGTAGAGTATCAGCATCATCCTCAACAGGAAATGAGCTGCAGAAGGAAAAATGTAGTTTCCTAAAAAAATGGAAAATTTCCAATCGCAATCATCATGCCAAGTTGCGAATTGAGCTCAACGAAACTTGGAGTTGTCTAAAATGTGACAAGTGAAAAAAAGGATCAAAATTACCAAACTATACTGGAATCAATGGCTCACTTTTAGTTTGTACACCGAAGATAAACTACATTAAAGTGCACGTACCTATCTACGAAACTACCTAATTAGTAATATTTTGTTTTGAAGTTCAGAAGATGTAAACTATTAGCGAAAAGGAGTGAAAGCTTCTATGTACCTGTAAGAAAATTATTGCTGTGTCTTGCAACAACACATTCCGTCAAAGTTTTATTTCTAAGCTTAGAAAAGTTTATTTGCCACTACGAATGTATACGCATAAAATGGAGATTAACTGTAAAATGTAGAACTGTAGAAGTGACCACCCGTGTTTGTAAATGATAGTTTTTGAACAGAAATTATCTACTTTCAATTTTCGTCCTTGCTAACGGAACCTTTCAATTGGTTGTGTTTGCTACTGTTGTACTGTACAATGTTATAATTCAGGGTTTGCCAGTTCTTAATTTTTAGCTTCATTCGTTGTGCCAAAGTGTTGTTGTATTTACAATAATTAATATTAGAGACAATTTAATTTGTTATTACTGAATATATTTTATCAACTTGACCTGACTGTACCAAAATGGGTAAGTTTGTAAATGCACCACAAGTCATCTTATAACCTAGCCAGTCCTTTTGGGACTTAATGGAACATTTGTTAATTCTTATTTTTTGTAACTGTTGTAGAATGCCGTGTGGAGTTTGACTACGTAGCTCAAGAACCTGATGAGCTTACTATTAAGAAAGGTGAAATTATCAAAAATGTTGTGAGCAAAATGGATGGCTGGTTTGAAGGAACACTTCGGGGGAAGACGGGCGTATTTCCAGATAATTTTGTGAAAGTCGTGGAAAAGCCTATCCCTGAGCCACTGGAGAAATCCGTGAAGCCGTCAGAAGTAGTAGTTTTAAGAAACAATCCAAGCAGTGCTAGGTAAGTTATAAAGTAGAACCAAGTAGAACAGTGCTATTTTACTATTTATTTCTTTTGATGCAGGGTATCGGGTATCCCTTTAATTCAATCCGAGAGCTGAACGCATATTTACATAAATAATAGTAATTGATAAACGCTAATTATAATTATTTACAGACGCGTTAGAGTTCTTTTCTCCTATTCTCCTGAGCAAGATGACGAACTTACCCTAGAGGTTGGAGACGTTTTGGATTTTATTGAGGAGGTTGAAGAAGGATGGTGGAGAGGAAGGTTGAAAGGAAAAGAAGGGATTTTCCCTTCAAACTTTGTCTCGGACGTTGAAGAACCAAAAACTAATGGCAGTATTGACGTTAAAAAACCCGACGACACAAAGCAGAAAGATGTTAATAGAGCCAGCCATCCAAAGGGTTTGTTTTAAAACAATTCAATGTACACTTGTGATTGTGAAAATTCAAAATATCATATATGAAGCTATGCATGTATGCAAGGAACGAATTGTTTTTGTTCGCATGATAGTATCTCGGGTTTTGGTTATCAAGGGTTTTCAGTTGATTAAGTTTTAGTTTGTCTTTTTCATGAATGCTTTTGTTTTGTTTTATGTTAAATCCAACATCAGGTATTCCCGATGTGGTGCCTTCATCACCTAATCAAAGTATTGATGATGAACCTGCACCTGAATTACCACCGAAGCCTGGTAAGCATGTGTCCATAGCATGACTTGCGTGTGTTAGTTTTAAAACTTATTATTTCTTGCATGAAACTGTAATCGTAATGCTTTAAATTCACACTTATTGACAATTGGTGCTTCTTGAAATTGCAAAATTAAATAATTAGAAATAAGGAGTTTAATACGATTTAATGATTTTATATAATTTCTTTCCTTTCAATCTGTATTCTTACAGTTCGTGAATTAGCTAGATGCTTTTACCTCTACAAAGCCCTGAATGAAGATGAGCTTACATTGGCAGAGGGGGACATCGTTACAATAATTTCAAAGAATTGCGAAGATGAAGGTTGGTGGCGAGGCGAGCTGAGGGGGAAAATTGGACTTTTCCCCGATAATTTCGTGAGAATAATAACTCCAGGGGAAGTTCATCCAGCAGTAGGGTCTGGAGGACCTCAACCGAAACTTCTTGCACAAGAACGAAACGTACCATCAGGTGTGTAGGAAATTAAATATTGTAAATTGTAATGTTTACAATGTTAAGAATGGCATACAATGAAAATCTGATTTTTAATTGTAATCTCACAGCTCATCCAGCCGAGCTTCCTGCAAAAGCCAAAAAAGATAGTATTGCTGGAATCAGTGGAGCAACGGTAGTTGATGGTGGGGGAATGAGCAGATCAATTGATAAGGACAAATCACTGGATTCAAAAGTTGAGCAAGTCAAGGCGAAGTTGAATAAAACTAATAGCAAAGAAGCGCCAGTACCAGCTCCTCCTAAAGTTGGTCATGTGGCAACATCACCAATATCCCCAGGAATTGCGGCGTTCCATACCAATTTGTTTTCGAACCAAAAACCTGAACCTTCGAAAAAAGATTCTTCCTTTATTTCAAGGGATGATAAAGGTTCTGATGACGCAGAAGAGTTCAATTCTGTAGAAAGAACTGAAACATTAAATCATCTTACAGCTACTCGTGTAAGTCCATCATTCTCCGTGTAGTAGTATTTTACTATTTTAAGTCATAAATGCGATTTGCACCATATTATTGGCTGCCAACTATGAGCTTCCTAACTGATTGTGGGAAATAAGTAAATACCTAACTATACTTCTTGTAGGCCAAGGCTCCCAAAAGACGACCACCGTCTACCATCATTCCTCGTGAAAATGTAAGCTAAGTCCGATAACTTCATCTCGTTGTGCGTTAATTAGTTTGTTGATTTTTGTGGTATAATATAATGTACTTTTTACTCTACAGGATGTCTCTATGATGAACGGATCATCACATTCATTCGACAACTCAGTCACTGATTCACCCCCACCACATCACAGTACTCCTATGAACATAAGTGTGACATCAAATGGCACACCTTCTGTGTCTTATACAGAAGGCAGTTCTTTAAATCACAGCGGAAGTTTCCATTCACATAGCCGGGACAAAGAAGGATCACCAACTCCTACTAGTGCTAACAGTAGTATCAGTGCAGCAAAGCCAAAAAAGCAGGCACTGCCTTGGATGGCTGAATTAAAACAGACACAAGATAGAAAAAAGAATTTAGTTTCGCCAGTGGCCCCGTCTGCAGCACCTACAACATCGGGGTCAACGTCATTATCAACAACACCTCCTGTTACCAGCTCTCCAGCCCCACAACAACAACCTGCACCACCCCACCCCATATCGAAAGAACCTGCTGCCAAAGCACCTCCGTTACCTGCCAAACCTTCGTCATTGTCAACATCAATTGGTTCAGAGAAAGTTGTTAATAACGTGAACCATGCACCGCCAGTGAATAATACATCATTTAGCGGCTCAAATAAAATATACCCTAAGAAGTCACCTTCTCCAGCACCTCCAGTACCGATTGCACCAACTAATCATAGTAATTCTATAGGGAATAGTTTGGATAGTCATCGGGGTGATGGTGACTCTAACTCAAACAAAGGTTACGTGACTATTGAAGAGTATGCGGCATTGAAAACTAGAGTTACTTCTCTTGAAAACGAAGTGGAAACATTGAAACGACAAATTAAACTATTGCTAGATCGAGATTTAAGAGGTCACATTGTTTAGTTAACTATTTTCTGATTTCCAATCCAACTGACATGAGTACCTCAAACATAATTAGCTCAGAGAACAAGAAAGAAACATTTAAGGTCAACAATTTGTATTGTATGATAATAATATCGTTCCACACACGTCTGTTTAAGAAACTGGAAACGGAAGGCCAACAGAGACTCTCAGATGTAACGAATAATGCCAAGTATTTTAACTGATGTTCATTTTAAAACATTCTCCTTTTTAAAGTATCTTGTTTGTACCATGTAAAATGTAATTACGTAATGTACACTATGAATGTGTGTGTGTATAAACGCAGTATGACGTTTTTAAGTTGATTTAAACTGGAGACATCACGTCTCTTTGTTAGACATAATATGCAATTAATTTTTAATAGTAGTCAGGTAAAGAGTATAAGCAAACAGTACTGTGCATAAAGTATACAACGAAACGAACTATTCCAGTAATTTAAACAAACCTATTACAGAAGAACAAATGGCATAATTTTTATTTTAGCATTTAAGAAGCTATACTAGAACATTGTAGTTAAAGGCCAAACTTTAAAATTTCCTATTTCTGAGCATTTATTCACTTGATTATAATAATTAATAGGTAACTCAGACTGTTATTATTCTTTTTGGCTTACGGAACTTTTACTATTATTCCGATTCCATTCCAAAGTGATATAAACATAACAAATGTTTACCTGTTGACTTTACTTAAACACATCTCTACGATTGTAATATTATAAGTATTGGATTATTTAATTCAATTTGACTACAATAAATACAGCAAATTCTTTTTACTGTAATCCTATCACTACTAAGAAAACTGACTAAATTTAATTCGCTATAAATACATTTGAGTTCTTGATAATTATGTATATAATTTGAACCGATTTGTCCCTTACCACTTACGCACATACACCACCCTGATGCAAATGGTCACCATGTATCATTCACGACAACGACTGATATCCTCCCTAGTTAAGCAGATCTGCAAAAACAAGATTAGATTACTATTCACAAGCGACAGAGACACAGAGACATTAATTATTGTTATATTCATTGTGTCACGGCAAATTACACATATTTTACTCTTTCATACCTTATTCTTTATGCCGAAATCCAAGCAATTATTCCCAGCTATTTTAATTTCGGAAATGAGTTTGTTCACAGCTGCAGTTTCCTCCTTGAAGCAAATGTTTGCGCTTGGAAGTCTCAATGCTTCGACCTCTTGAATGATGTTACTGAAGATCTCTTCTCTTTGCTGTTCCGTATCCTGTTTTATTTTAGCTATAGCTTCGTCCATCTGCTTTCGATGATTCTTCTTATCCTGCAAGATCTGTTGTTTACCCACTTCCACAATAATCGTCGTATAATCCAAAGTCTTGCACAATTGGTTCAAGTGCTCCACTTTACGCCGATCTCGCTCTTCTACTCGATCTATCGCTGAAAAAGATTTCTCTTTTTCTTCCACCAATTTTTCTCGCGCATAGAGATCCGTTTCACGAATACTTAGCTCCTGTTCTCGCCGACGAAGTTCTTTCTCTCGTAATTCAGCATCAGTTATCCATTTGGTGATGGCAGTATCCAGGAGTATTTTAGCATCACCAATTGCATTAACTGCACCACCATAATCCAATGACTGGGAACCCATATTGTTGTTTGTTTTTGATGGCGACTTCAAAAAGAAAAGGAATTATACGAATGCGGACAAGAAAGTAAAAATCCTATAAAACAAAAATCGACAAAATTAATTTATTCAAATCTACCATAAAACATTCAGAGTTCAGGATTATCTATTTATTATCACAACTAGTGACTAAACTTCGAAAGAAATCAAAGTCAAGAGTTGAAAGTATTCCTTACGAACTCTCACATCAGTTTGATATTTATACTTACCGATGACCGATACGTTGTACGTGGTGTGATGTTTAATTGATGTAAATTGTAGCTTTCGATGTCCTATTAATTAGCAAAACAGTAATCAGCCACGCCAGTCACAGTCAACAGTAAATCCACTAAAACGAAAACTCAAAAAATCTCAAACAAAAGTTTGTTTTGTAACCGGCAGGTTAGGTTCGTCTACTGCGGTCAAGTCAACTTTTAGTAAAACTGAAAACGTAAAAATGAGTGATAAGATGTCGAAAGTTGAAAGACCACGTGGAAAATACGAAATCAACGGTTACCTTGTTCGTACATTGAACTAAGATGATTACTTGATGTGATTGAAACTATAGTTCACTATATCCTCACCTCACCTCACTATCAACTATCGTACACACATACTTTAGACTTATGTTACACCGCACAACCCACAACGATACAAACTGCAGAATGCAGATGACCAAATGGGGCAAATAGTTTGCGTATGAGATGAAAATCATGCACTTTGCAAATTGAAAACTCAGAAGACATTCTGATATTTATGCTTTTCCGAAGCTATGTCGAATGAGAATGAAATATCTTAAGATCAAGCAACCGGAATGTCGAAAGTTTTATTTATACGTTTTCATTATTTGCATATTTCTTTAAATTCTCAAAATTCTGACAACATTCGTCAGTCACTCAACCTTTCCTCTACGATATGCATAATATACAAATACAATTCAGTTAGCTATATCATTTTCTACGGTCAATCTAGTCCATCCAGATTATCATGAAGTTCATAAAAATTTCCTGATTTCCTCATTTATGCATATTATTCATCTCAGCAACTCAGCATTCCATATAGGAATGGGACACACCATTTTATGTCAAGTAAGTTCATCTAGCAAAGTATACGATTTCAGTACTGTCTCCGGTATGAAATATAAGCCATTTTTTGCAGTCCTGGTAGTCGAGTTCTACTCAAAAAGTTCAATTCTGTTCTCTTCCTTTTTTTCGTTGAACGTACATTCATCATTTACTTTTCCACACTTCCATCATTCATGTTCTACATTTTTCTAGCAAGAGATCGAGTCAACACAGAACCAGAACCTTGGGTTATGTGTTATGTTATAAGCTAAAATCCTAACTTTTCATTTCATTGCAGCTTTCAAAAGGAAACGAAAGAAAAAAGGGGTTTCGTCATAAGTCCTTCCTTCCTGAGGAATAAACGTCATGTCATCAATTCAACTTTTCCTTAGAACGGTAGGTAGTTTTTAACAAATCCACAAAAGTAACTTTTTTTTCTAACCTACTGTCCCATGAGGAATATTACTTTCTGTGTTAGGAAAGAGCAAGATATATACATGTACATGTGCTTACGTACGTGACGTCCAGGCAATATAGTACTTCAGAGTAGAGATGAAGTTGGAATCTGCATATGTACATAATATGTTACCATTCTGCATGCAAAATCACATATTATTTTGCCTCTATTCTGGTGCGGCAGGATTTAGAAAGTACAAGCAATGAAATAAGATTGCTTTTATGCTGTTGCATTTACCCTTGTGTCCCACATACTTCAAAGATTTAAAAAGAAGAAAGATGAAAACCATGTATTTATTACATAAAAATAGTCAAATTAGGTTGTACATTCGTAGTCGTATGTACACAAACCGAAATTCATTTTCTTTTAAAAATAAACTTCGTCTTATGAACCAAGATCCAAACATATTGCACTTTTGATTCAAAGTAGTTTTACAAACATGTACCCGTGCATATGTATCTTGTAATGCTGCGCGCAATATTTCAGACTTTCCCTAAGGAACATTATTCCATTTCCGCTCCAGCAACACTATTTAGCAGTCCCTGCACTGCTCTCATAGAAAATCCTTAAAGATACAGTGCTTTTTCTCAGTCGTAAAATGTAGGAGGATGGGGAAATTCATGTCATCATTTGGCATTATGGCTTCATTGTATTATGCAATAATTATGCTGTTTACATTTCCATATATATAATGTTCCTTTTAAATGCCTATTTTATTATCAGATCATCCGTATATATGATGATAACCCGAATGAATCCTATTGATACTATTAAAGTACCAAGTACCCTCCAATATACATAAATTACATACGTTTTTTTAAACACTCTCATATGAATTAATGAATATAACTCATGACTCATATCATATCCCATCCATGCATCACTTCATACATCCATACATACTTACATGCGGTGCAGTTTGATTGATTCTAAAGGTAGAAGTGCGAACACTTGCACTATGCACTCTGTATATGTGAATATGGAAAATGAGAACACTTGGCACAAACAATGAAAAATAAAATTCCTAGAAAAGCCATTTTGGTAGAAGTAAGTCCTTCATTTGGAGACATTTTGCTTTCAACTTGTGGAGACAGGATTTACTGCCCTGAAATAAATACTGCCTCTACAAAGTAATGTAGATAGAAAATGCTATGCATGCGCTAATCTAGGATTCGTAATCCGATATATTAAAAATTATTCAATACGGAATGCATGAATTAGATATACTCACGGTAAATACCAGAAATAATCACACATAAATTCAATAATAAATAGTGTATTACTATATGAGCTCATTCATTTATTCTAATGGAGAGTGTTGCAACTATTCATTAATTGTCCGTTGCTTAAAATACCTAGTTCGAACTAGTAATTACCAAATTAAATTAATTGCTCATCGAAATAGAATCCTTATCTTATTATCTATAATTATTTATAAATTAATTAGATCGTTATCGATCAGAAACTAATGAGAGTCTTATCTCTTACAAAATACACCGGTCGCATACGTCGACCATGACAACTTAAACCTACTACAGTATTTATAGATATGTGGTTTATTTAATTATTAATTAATGATCGGCTGCTAATTAATGATTAGGTGATGTATGACCTATCAGTATTATGCTCTGTGAGGGTATTGTCACTCCTTTGGAGCGAATTGACGCCTCCCTCACAGCACGCGAGTTGGGACTAGGCTAAGGTACTTTGTACCGTCGCTTCGTCCATTAATATGAGCCGTTACAATTGCCACTTAAAATACTTAATTCAACTTAACTAATTAGTAATTAAATTATAGGAGGTTTCCGATCCAGTTTATGAGGTGGTAGGCGTACGGCTTCTAATTAGAAATCCCAAATGAACCAGAAAATGACCTCAGCTATGCACAGGAACGGAAATTCTAATTGCAAGGTGGACCAAGGGGGGCTGTTGAATATACACAACAATGAAACCGAAATAAGAAGCGTGAATTTAATGATTCCATACATCCACAATAATGTCAACTGTCTGCTAAAATATTCAGTTTTCCCTTACCACAAATAAGTGCCCCTGTAACTATCCTAAATCCCAGTGGGTGGTGAAGTGGCAGTGGAAACCTGCAAGAAACTGAACAGAAAACCCACACAATGAAATGCCACTCACTAACACTGAACTAACAACACAATATGAATGGGGCAAAGTGGACGTTTCCTTACCTAGAGTTTCTGATTTCCATCAGAAACGGTAACACGGAAAAGTGAATGCTCCTAAGTTTCCTCCTTGGTGGAGAGGGCACAAAACGTAACTAACTGGGTGGCTGCTGGAATCACACTGGCAGCCAAAAGCCCCAAACTGACAAAACTGTTGACCTTTTATACAACTCCGTTGAGTTGAGTGGTCAAATATGGAAATGACAAAGATGTTTTTTTTGTATTTAATATACTAATGCAGAGGCATCAAAGGCAAATGGTAACATCTTTATCTAAGTAGCTCATTTTGATGTAAAAGTGCAACTTTGACTTTAGTATGGGGTCATGCTAAAGTCAAAATATTATTATTCATAATTTCGTTTGTGTTTGTTTATGCATTGGCATGCTACAAATATATGAGTTCCAATTATTTGCCCACCTTTCTGCTCATAATAAACCTGTAAGCTCCTAACTACCGACCCGCATCTCATTAGCTCTGCATTTCTAACGAAGCAGATACTTTTTAAATATTATGCAAATGTAGAGTACAATGCGTCATGACAACCATCAGCTTGGTCAGCCGTTATCCTATAACGTTGCAATAATGCAAATGCAAAGCTCAATAGCGCTATATGTGGATGCATTGAATGCTGTTTAAATCCTCAATGAAGGAAATCCTAGGATTTCCAAACTCCAATATCATATTCATAATCCTTACAATAGGTCTCTGGATTCATAACTTCTTATATACTATGTATGGCTTGACTCTGATTTAAAGATACAGCTAGCGCTATAGCGTTTTTGTCCAAGCACGTGCATGTAGGAAAAGACGATAATATTGACATAATCCATAAGAATGGTGGAAAGCGCACATATGAAATGGCTCAAGTAGGAAATAAATATTCAAGCATGGAACATCGTTTTAAGAATCTGAATGCAAGCAGTGAACGCTTTTCTCTTTCATTTTGAGCCCATGAAGCCATAGAACTACTTTTGCATATTGTATGCTACCATTCACGTTCACGAACGAACCAATCACATATCCTACAAAAACTTCGTTCGGGAGATTGTTCTTTCTTTCGAACATATGGATGGTGATAGTGAGTAACAGCACAAATAACTGCAAAGATAGACACTTTGTATGTCTTTTTTATGTTGTTTGTAATCATGCTTATACTTTCTTTAGGTAAGAAAAATGTTTTTTCTCTTCAATTCGTGAAAACGGGAACATACATTCATACGTATACCATATGAATGTTGCAATAAGAGTGAAGCCTGATCCATCGTTCATTGTTCATTTCACATAACATGTTCGTGTATGTGCCAGTCAGGTGCCTTCCTGTGACAATTTTGTTGCACCTATCCTTTTCTTTTGGGTAGCATCGCATGTAATGTTCCACTTTCTATTTATATGCAAAAACTGCATGCTGGGAATTCCCATTACTGATTCTCTTTTTTAAATCAACCTTGAAGAAGCCGTAACTTTGATGTGCAAGACATAAAAATAAAGTTTTTCGATTGTGCTATCACATTATCGTATAGGTCCCAAGTTTCCTTTTTGTCATTCTACAATACGTTTAGTTAGTATTCGGAGCTAGTCATGTCCATCTGACTTTTGTGTCATTAACCTGTTTTTACTGCGTATCTTCCGCCGATATAAAAACGATTTTAATTTCATTAAACGATAAGAATAGAAATAGAAGTACTGTAAGAGTCGTCTACTTTTCTTCCTAAGCAAATAATTATAGTCTTTTCCAACCTAGCGCTCCCTACACTTCGAAATTTCGAATTTATGGACACAATTTTTACTTCACCTTCACCCTTGTCGAACTTTCTGACCTATTCCAATCTGTAAAAATTGGGCAAGATGAGATAAGATTTTTACGCCAACATCGTGTAGTTCTCCTTATAATTTCCTTTATAAAATTTGCAGTAATCAATTTACTCTAATCAAAACATCTTCAGTTATTCTATCCATTCAACGACATGACCTTATGAGGCACTTAACAAGTTTGGAAGAAGTTTAAAATATACATTCTACGATTCTACCAGCTATAATTAAGTGTATTTGATTATTACACCAATATTTGAGATATCATCACTGTTAATTAAAAGTATTTTGATGAAATTCCCTTCCAAATACTTTCTTGTTGATTAATGGTTTGAGATACTACTTGCTGACGTAAGATGCAATCGTTGAAGCCATAAATTTCGTAGTATGCCCATTGGAATTCCCTATTATTGCATCTCTCCTTTACTGTTTCACAATCGCATCGACCCAGTATGAGAATGGGAAAAAATGACATTTTGCTTTGCATTCTTGACTTCCCATACTCATTCATATCATACGGCGATCGCTTTTTATGTGAGCAATGCCCTTCACAATCACAACATTTCTGCTATTGACTCACTTTTGTTTTCATCATTCCTCTATCTTCCTCTGTCTAGGCACTTTCTCTTGGGTCAGGGAACTTTTTGGTTACTTTCAGTTTCAGATTGTATATCAGATACTTGCATAGCCTTTGTGAAGAATGCCGATGCCTCAACGTGAATGCATGAGCTCTTTTTCGATAACTAAAATAATACGAGTGTATGTTTTTGTTGTTAGCCTCAAGCCAATCTATAATGTATCGCTTACAGTCCCATTCTCATGTTAGACTTTCGCTCACTTCCTTTCACCCACACATAAACCCAGCGGGGATCAAAACGACCACAACCATACCATAATGTAATATAAATGTAGAAAGTGAAACATTTACGTGCCGTACTGTGTAAAGTGTAAGGTATAAACTATAAACCCTTCCTAGTCACAAAAACAACACCAGTCAAAACGAGTAGAAAAGTAAGCTGGGAATAGAAGAGAGTGAGGAAGACAAATGCTTTGCGGCTACTGCTGGTCGCTGGTGGATCTGCTTTTGCTTCATTTATGCCACAGAACACATCTTTTTTGTAATTTACCAAAATTGATGGTTCTGTCAGTAACTAACTTTCCACTTAGTTTTGGTTTTGTCTGAATGAAAGTATCAAACGCTACCTGACCCAAATAATTGCCAATGATGTACCTAATTAATTAGAACGATTCTCAAGGTTTAGACGAAAATGCCAATTATTTTAGCTAGACCTATTAGCTATCATATTACTCTCGACTATCATAAAAATAATGTACCATGCACGTTGCGATAAAATTTACTTATCAATCATCATACAACCAATTGGAACTTTGCATTTTACGTGAGCAGAATATACCAGTATAATATCTTTGTGCTAGTGCAACCGATTTTGAAGGAGAAAATGCAATATTACAAATGAAATTGTAAGGTACAAGTGTGAACTGTAATGTCAAACTTTAGAATTGTATAAGCGTTGCACACTTCCACATTCTATTTCTCAGTGAAATTCCTTCAGGGTGAAATCAGCAAGTAAAAGCTTCAGAGAAAGTCAGGGAACGGTAAATACTTGTCTGGGTTTTGTTTGGTTTTGAGTAGAGTAGTAGAAAGCTGTTCTAGGGAGTAACGCCCTAATTGCACTCACTTGATTGCCCTTTTCCTTCGCCGCGTTCATTATCGTGCAGAAGCAAATAATGGCTGAAGCTTTTAACTTCTATATAAGTATGGGATGTTGCCTAAAGCGTGTATAAAGTTGAGTTGTATTTGTATACTAAAGAATAGAAACGTTGTACTTCATTGTACATAGTGGATTCATAATAAAGACTCAACCACATTTATAAAATTTGGTTTCTCTACTTCTCTTTTTGAAGTACAAAACCAGCGTTTCAATTCAAAGGTTATTCCAATGTACTTTTACAATCCAAAATATTATGGAGTCTTCTCGTGTGATTTTATTTCATTTAATAGGGTGATGATGATGTTGTTTGCTCAATGCCTTGTGAATCCACAATCTGTGTGTAGCTGAAGCACATCATGCAAATTAGTGACGGGTGAAAAACTCCATGAAATTTTGAGAAAATGTGGAAAGCATATATACTATTATGAAGTGAGAACTCAATTCTCTGAATAATATTTTCTCCATCACCACCGAGGATGAAACTGAATGCTAAAATTCAAGAGATATATGCCTGGGTGGAACAATGTCTAGAGTGAGTGAAGAAAGCTTGTTCTTATAAAATTATTTACTCCCTTCAACCCTTTCTCAGCCTCTTCATCTTAAGTAGGGTGAATAAAAAAGGGCATACTGCCGGAGCAAAGGTCCATAGGTGAACAAACATGGAAACGTGTGTATAAAAGGTAATCAAGGAATAAAAGCATTACAGAGAAAGTTTCATTTTTCACTTGAGCTCCCTTTTCACCTCCCAGGAAGCAATACTCACGTGTGTAGTTGCTAAAGATGAGTCCATTTATTCTTCGTAGATAGCATATAAGATGCATCCCGGACAAGGCTTGTTTTTGGAGAGTAAGAAGGAAACCTGACGACGCGAGAGAGATGGAAGTGAAAGTCAAGTAACAATTTCAGCTCTCTTCTTCTCATTCCATTGCAATTCAATCTTATTCCAATGTTTGACTCTTTCTCTCGTGTCTTCTTCCACCTCCTTATTATTTACAGTATCCAATTTTGCACTCTCTCAAAGTGTAATTTTTGCTTCAAAAAGGGTAGATAGTGTAACTGGAAGGGAGTAGTAAAAGTGAAACGAACACTTTTCTGACTTTAAGCTGGGACTCCCAGAATATTGCATCATTTTGTACGATTTCATGTGACATGACGAAAGTATATTGGGAAAGGAT
Organism: Orchesella villosa; assembly: GCA_036850725.1. Taxonomy (NCBI): domain Eukaryota; kingdom Metazoa; phylum Arthropoda; class Collembola; order Entomobryomorpha; family Orchesellidae; genus Orchesella; species Orchesella villosa. The sequence continues at coordinate 29,851 of JAANSM010000105.1, read as the reverse complement.
ATGTATCCACTTCCAAACTTGGGTTTCCCTACGTTGCAGCTTTTATTTTTGCTTCCTCCACGCTCTACATTTTATGTAATGTGTGCAGAATTGGGCATTTGAGATTATTGGATTTTCGCCTGACACAGCGCAAAGTTTCTTAGGTATACGCTCCTGTCCTGGGTTAGTCTATATTACAGTCTTGGTAAAAAGGGTAAGCACACCACCATATACTACGGGAAATGAAATGAGACACGAGACGACGAGTGGCACGGGGAAATATTTTGTAGCTTGGGTTTTTTTTACAGCAACTGGTTTTTAACGTTGTTCCAAGGAAGAAAGTGTCTCGCAGCCTTCCTAGCTGATGCAAATATAGGTACACATATATTTTTATGCAGGTAACGTGGTATCCAGAGAAAAAGGATATTTGCTTCGTTGATCACATCTCGAAATGTTGAAAGTCAGTATATAAAATGCCCTAGTTTAAAAAATGCTTCCTTTCATCCTCCTCCAACTCCTTTTTCGTTGATCGTTGTAAACCGCTCAGCAGTTGCTTTTTTTGGTATGGTGTATAAATTACTGCATGGAAAAAGTACTTACTACGTTCCGTATCGAACTCAAATCCCAAATGCACATGAGGTTTTTGGCAGCCTTGTAAAAAAATAGAGTCGTTTTCCGTTACTTATACTTACATATATGTTGTTAGATTGTATTACTATTACACAAGTTAAAAAACGACGGAGCAAGGAGCTAACGACTTCCCTATTACCACGTTTTTTTGGTCAAGGGAGAACACATTGATGTTTTAGTTTTGGAAGAGAGAAGAAAATATGTAGTGAGTTTGAAAGACCTTGTTTGCCATCGGGAGACTCGGAAACTTACATCGAGTTGAGACTCAAAAACCCTGGGCTGGATTGTGTTGTGACTGCTTTCTCTCTGTTACTTCCAATTCAGGACAGTAACAAGGGTAAAAATTTCGAGAGAATGGAAAAGTGGATGGTATACATATGCGTGTTCTGATGTTGAAGCCCTTTTCAAGAGCCCTTAACAATATATACTTAGATACGATGATGATGGTGGCACTGGTGGTAGGCTTTATGTTACTTTTGCTGTTGAGCCAAGATAGAAGAAGATATACGTACATCATGTAAATGCTCATAAAAGATAGAAGAAATAGGGTGCACAAAAATAGTACATCATAATGGAAATGGTTTTTTACTGTAATGCCAAACGTTGTCATCATCATCGTCTAAAGTTTCTCCAAGATGTTCCAGTTTCGTTTGTCTTCCATACTCTTGTCCTCCTAGTAGTTAAGGATATACTATATACAATACCATGTAGTACGTTATAGTACGTATCCATGAATTGAATTCGTGAACAAATTTGTATTGTTTATTGTAAGCAGATAGGATGTAGATAGGATAGATTTTTGGTATAATAAATAAAACTTTAAGAAGGTCCTAAAATGTAAGTTGAGCTGCAGTACCTACGACCTGTAAATTTAAAGAACAACAAACCATTTGCATGCAGGAACTTGTCCTCATCTTGTTTTACATTTGTGTTCTCTCTAAAGTGATTTTTTATTCGTTCGAATCGCTGGTCGTAGGAGAGTGAAAGCATTTTTTATAAGAAAAAAGAGGGAGTGAATTGCAAGTAAAGTGTTTTTTGAATGAACTCTACGAAATACGGAAGCAATATAATAGGAAATATATATATAGCAAAGTCATTCTTTAGCATCCATATCGGTAGAGCACACTCGTGTTTCCAGGAAGAAATATGAAATGAAACTTGCATTCATCCAATATGTAACATGTTCTTGAATAGGCATCATCAGTTCCTAAGCAAGTATCAGTATGCACGTATTTTCTTTCCGGCAACAAACTAACTGTTTCCCTAAAAAACGAAGACGAGTAGGAGAATGTTCAGTTTATCGGAATGAAAGGGGAACACCGCACCACAGACCATATAGCAATCGTGCTATATTACATGTGTAGCATCATTCCAATGAAACAAAGTTGCGGGCGTGTTGTGATAGGCTTCAGTTGAATCCAATGTGTTTAATAGTACCCCGAACTCACTACATATGCATTAGGTACATGTATGAAACGAAACGCATAGTGCAGCTAGCCTCTCTCTACCCATATTGGCTTCGTTGTTGCAAAAAAACGAGCTATCCAAAATTCTCCGGTCTTTCTTGTGCCTGCTTCAGTTCTTCATAAGTTCTCGTTCGAGGAAGGAGAAAGACACGTGTGCTTCAGGCTACTTCGCGTATTCCATCCTTTTTATCACTGTTTTCTAATCCTATACCTTAATTTCACATCTACATGCAGTTGTGCATGTCATGAACTCAAATTAAAGCTGGAATGAGTCTTCGTAATTGTCCTCTAGTGGAATATATAGTGCTGTCAAAAAGCTCTTCAAGTTCTGCTTCACTAGCTAATGTTCCAAGTTTCAACTGTGCAGAGTGATACGTACAAACCATTATTATCTCAGCCAGTCTCTAATCTACCGATTTTTGTAGTAACGTTTGAGCACGTACCATTATTGAAGCAAAGATTTAACTACACTTGAACATAGAACTTCCCTAAAGCATAGTTAACATCAGAACACACCTGGATCAATACATCTGGGGTTTTAAACGAATTTTTTTAAAGAGAGATAGAAAACTCTATTGTTTTTGAAAGGCTAGCTAAAGTGCGTAAAGTGAAATATCATGCTTTGAAAGATTAACATTCAGAGATACCAAAAATATACACGTGTGTTCAGGTTACTATAAAGCATCATTATTTGACTAGGGCGAAAAACGAGAAGTGCAACGAAGCGTAAGAATCAGCATCATAATCAAAATTAGCTACACCTAAGTAAAATTAATCTCATCTCCGTGTTTCCAAAGACAGCGTAACATATATGAACATGTGCCAACATATTATTTCAATATGAATACCATACATTTGGGTCTATAACCTCAGTTGGAATGGTGTATATGTGTTTCTCCATGCAGCAAAGTGCAAGTAATACTGCTACACATCTTTAAAATTTTCAAAATTCATCCAAGTCGAGTTTTATTCTGATATAATAAGGAGCCAAAACAAAAGACAAAGTGAAGGGGAAATGTTTTTATAGTTGTTTTGCATGTCGTGTTGTGTGATAGGAAACCTTTGTGTGCTCCTCCGTGTCTGCATTCTATTATTACTACCATTAAGGCAAGTACCTATATAATACTTACTACACAAGTAAATTATTAAAGAGAATTGATTGAGGACACATGAGTGCAAAAGAATAATAAAAAGCAAACAAGCAGCTCAAACTAAAGGAGAGGAATTTACAAAACAAATTTTACCAAAGCGTCTCAAACACATTCCTGGGTTGGAAAGAAGAATAGGGGAGTGGAGACAAAGGACGAGAGAGAGAGAGAGTCGAAAATCTCAGCAAAATACCTAGAAAGAATCCCAAAACTGTGGGTGAATCTTATCAAACATCACGTAAGAGTGGTAGGTACTACTTATGATATTTTGCCACTGGCTTGGTTTGGTGTTTCGGGTAGAGAACTAATAACATATAAAATACGACTGAGAGAAAAAAGAACTCCTACAATTTTTCCTTTTATTTGGAATTGGGAGCAAGTTATGCTGAAGACAGGCACACGACATTGTGCACGTTGTATGTTGTTTGGGAAAGGCTTAAAGAGCAGAATACAAATGATCGATGCGTCTTCTTCGTCTCTTTTCTCCATTCCTGTCCCCATTTGGTCTTCACTCGCGGTTTGGTGTGCTTCTGTGTGAATGTCATCAAAAGGAACTTGCCTCAGTTTTCCTGTCATTCCCCTCTTTCAAAACATAAAACATGGAATGAGTCAGGAGGAGAGGAGACAGAAGGCTTGATTCAGTTAGTCAGTCTTCTTCGAGAAGCGTGACATAAACGTGGAGGTACATCAGTCACGGCTTTTTACTCAAAGAGAAACGTCTTTCTCATGTTCCACTATATTAAAAGCTTAGCATATTAGCAACGTGTGTATTTCATTTTGAAAAAGAAAAGGAGAAGTGAAATAAGTTGCCGGTTTGGATAAAGTGCACCAATGAAATCATCCGTCTTTTTGGCAGTAAATGACGCAGAGTAGGAAACACCTTTAAGCCAAAAGAGTTTCATCGAGAGTGAAGAAGTGGCTATCGTTGCCGACGTGTTGGTTTGGTATTTCGTGACATAGCTATTTAGTAGCGCTTAACGTGGTGAAGCAGGAAACATAAAGTTTTTTTCCAGAGCATCATATCCTGAAGTGATCTTGACGTCTTGCTCTTGGTCATCATCCTAATCATCCAAGACTGGGAAAGGAAAATATATTACATGAAAAGCAGAGCATTAATCATTTTCATTTCATTTTTGGATCCCATCATATTACACTAGTCCTCTGGCTTTTGGTGTTCTAAAGTAGTTTAATGTACTATATCACTCTCTACTGGAGTGTAAGTGATGTGATAAAATTTTCATTCCACTTACGCAGCATCAGCAGCACCAAACCCCATTAGATTTCTCCTTCGTCATCCTTCCACATACACGCTGGAGTTGACGACGTGACCACGACCACAGTAAGCCAACATATTGCTCTCTCTCTTTCTCATTTTGGTTTGGTTTTCAGAAGAAAACAGCACTAAATAAATGTCAACCACATATTCCGGCTTACAAACAGGAAATATCCATTACACCACCACAACACAGCAGAGGAATCATTCCCATTAATTTTATCTATACAGTATCATCTCACCCAATACGTAACTGAGGATAAGTTTCCCCTTTTGTCTGGATCCGGATTTCCTATTATCTCAGATACCTACATCATCATAATCATAATCTCAGCAAAAACTTTCATTTGTCATGTACATCAAAATCTTTTAGTCTTTCTTACTGTCCATTAATAGTCAGTAAACTGAAGGCAAGAAAATCAAAAATCAATTTCATTCTCCTATTTCTCCTATAAAAGTCCAAGTTTCATGTGCGTACTTGTGTGAAGGTGCTTCATAATATTGTTTGTGGTGCACGATCGAGCACGACTCCCTGTGCTAAAATCATTAGTCATTAGATTACCTGCGTCACAATATATATACTAATCTTTTCTGCTGAGTGAGCGAGTTCCTGGTGTGCTATAAGGTTGGTTTGGTCGTGGCAAGCGTTAGAAAGAACTGTTTCAGATCTAACGTTCGAAGGAGTAAGAACGTCTACACATCTAAACTTGAACACGCTTCTGGTGCCCTGCTGCCATATACTTATATTAGTACATATACTTCTTTCGCAAATTGGTGAAGAGAAAAGAAACCCAAAAATACATTAGCTGTGTGTTCCTTCCTAGTACTACTGGCCAATACAGGATAATATAGGTTTTTATTTCTTTATCTCATATCATATCGCATTGCAACCTCTCTATCTAAATCCTCTGGGAGGTTATAAGTAACGACGGAAGACCTGTGTCAGTCTGTAATAAATCCCGTGCTTGTCGTATTACTTCGGTCACTTCGGAAATAGAAAAGTTACTTTTAACGTGTATCACACCTATATAAAGTCAATCTTATAATACTATTGTTCTTTTCTAATATAAATATAATATATTTTCCTCTTCTTCTTCTTCTTCGTCTTCTTTCCCGTTTCTCCGAAAAAGAATAGCACATAAGTATAAGTATATATGTATGTGTCCAGTGCTACTAGTAACTAGTCTAGTCTGCTAATAAAAATGTGTAAGCAAACATATAATACTGTGAAGTAAATGGAGGAAGGAAGAACAAAATAACTAGGATATATATATCCTTTTATACTGCAAGTGAGTGAAGTGGTCGAGAGAAAGAGAGAGAGGGCAAGTAACTAACTTTTCCACTTCTCACAATCTCACGATTTTTTTTCTCTCTGTTCTCTCCATTGTGTACGTCTTCAAGTTGAGCTGCCCGTGGGACTATTACAATCCTGGAATAGAATGTAAGGTTTTTCTCTTCTCCTCTACTTCTACTATAAATGCATGTAGTTCAAATTGAGTAAGAAAAGTATACATAAGCTGTAATATTGCATTATATTCTTTTTATTAATATTATGTTGTTGAAAAATGCAACCTCTCTCCATGTCCCCATATCAAACATTCTTTGTGTTGGGCTCTTTATTATATAAATATATTAAATTACTAACATATTTATGTAGCATGTGAAAGTGTACAACATCACTCTTCTCCTTTCTTTCCTTTTGTTGACAAGTCACGCGCAGGCCGTCCACATACACGTATATATACAACTATTATATGCTTTATTTCTACAAGGACTAATGGCCACTTCTTTATAGTCTAATTCTGGAATTAGAAGAAAAACTAACTGGTGTATAAAACCTAATACCACGTCCAAGGAAAGAAGAGACTAATGGGGGGAGCATTAATGATGTATATGCCTAAGAGAGTTTTAGTTTACGTCGCGTCCGGAGTACATGTCGGTCTCGGGTCCGAGACTTTCTGTAAGGTAGATGATGCTGATGATATTGATGTTGAGATGGAGTACGTAAATAACATGGCTAAGAATAGGAATATACATACATATTATCCCATTATGTTCTTTTTTAGATTATGTCTGCTCCATTTGCAGCCTTTTTGTTGGTGGGTTTTGGTGTGTGTTCCCCTCAATTGAATTATTATTAGCTGAAACTGGAAGTCAGAATAGGGAAACAACGTTGTGGAACTGGCTCTGATTTCAAATTATATCCGATATGCAGATATTCATGCCATACACGTGATATATTGGGTGTAATGGAAGAGCCATATGAATAATTCGGAATAAGCTAAATAATATGTACAAAACAAAGTCAAATGTTGTAAACGCTTCTGCTTGTTTCCGTTGTGCCAAAATGGTAATATTTTGCCAGTTACTCATATTCGTATAAAGTAGCATTCATTGATCTGATCTTTCAGCGTAACATTTCATTTAAAATGGAAACATTTTCATGTTATGTCATATTATATAAGTAGAATGTTAGTGTGGTCAGTAGTTTCACAGGAGGAATGGAAATTTTCCCACTGCTGTACTTTACAGAAAGTTGTTGTGGTGCACAAAAAATTGCTGTCGAGTTAGATAATGTCTCCCGTGTGTGGTTAGTGTTAACACGGCTGCAAGGCCATTTCTCAAGCGGAATGAGAATTTGTGCTTGCAACTCTTGGACGTTGGCTATATACACATAATGGTTATTCGCAGATGTCAGATTTTGGTAGCTCTGGGACTGTCCTTGAGATATATATGTTGTATGTATGCTTCATAAATGTCTACATTTTTTCTATACTTTGTTGTGTGTGGTGAGCTAAAAGTTGAAGGAAGTTGACAAATGTTTTTTTTGTGGAAGGCAGACGGAGACCTATAAAATAACAAAAAAGAATCGAGACTCCAATGTAATATATGGAAAGGAAATGCATAAGCACACAGTCATACAATTTTCCTCCTAGTCTTGAAATTTATTAATAAATGCAACTTTATTCGCCAGGACAAAAATAATCTGTTGAGTCAGTGACGTGTTGTGTGCTCTTTACGTAGGTATGTCTGCTGATTTCGGAGAAAGATAATAAACATTTTTTATGCTAATGGAATTTGGTGCAATATACAATTCTTGGAATGTACACGGCACGATTCAAGACAAGGAAAAATTCAAAAAGGATTGAACGGCAATGACAGTTCACCGATCCTCAGCGCACCCAACTTCGTTCCCATTTCTCAATCGATATCCAATACGTTATTAGCTTATTGAATCAATCAAATATGATAAATAAGAGCTCTTTTATAATGGGATTCTGCATGCAATGAAAAATTGAAAATTGTTAGAGAAGCGAGAAGAAGGGAGAGATACATAATTCTTTCAAACAGTTTATATTTCAATAACCCAACATATTAAAATATCATGGACCCCCCGAGAATCAAGATGACAAGCGGATGCCACGCCATTGTTTTCCTTTCAGAGTGAATGAAATGCGTGCCACTTTTTTCATAAAGTATGAGAACTATATAATATATTTATATAATTCTTTTGATGTGATTTGATTATATTACGCATATAATGTTCATTGAAATCGATTTTTCTTTCAGCTGTTAGCAAAAAACAGAATTGAAATGATTATGTCCTGTCAGTAAAAGCATGCGGCACAGCACACGCCGTCATGTGACAAGTCATCATCTTGTCATTTAGTTGTGCTATATCAGGAGAATAGCATATCAATCAATACCTTTTTATCAATTATTCAGTTGACACCAACTATGTTAGGAAGCTTTCTCTTTGTTTCCTTTTGTCACATATTTAACATAGTTGATGAGTTAGTATCCTTTTAAGTCAATATCCCCAAGCGTCTGAAACTTCAGAGGGGAACTGGGGAAAACAATGCGACAAAATGATAGGGTGTTGATTGTACTTTTGTGTCTCGTGACTCCACGATTTTCAGGGATTCAAAGTGAATATTTTTTATTTACGCGATGCTGAAAGTATGCACTACATATATCAATACGCACATTGCACTGGTATAAAACAATTGCCAAAGCTTAGTCACTTCTTGTTTGCCTTTCAAACTGGTATAATGACGGTGGAACCTTAATTGATGCTGTGCCAATGTTGTGCGCTTTTGAAATGGATACTGGGAATAGTGAATAGCAGCATTTTTCCTACCAGATAAGGATTTGGGAGGATGACTACGACCATTATCAGCATCAGCGTGTTCTAAAAACTGGTTGAATTCCTTGGCTGTAGGCTGCAAGTAGGGCTGCGGATGCATATTAAATTCCCGAGGTTGCAACCAAGTCTACATGAGACAGTCAATGTCTCCATATCACATTCCTAATCGATTGGTTTCGTGCATCTGATGAGAGTTCCTTTCTAAAATATAATGCAGCGTCTCGTTACCCCTGTATACTGACTGACCGATATGGAATTTATGTGTTCGATTCAATGTTTCGCTACTTGCAAACTGTAAACAGCTTTGTAAATCACCGCTATATCACAAATCATTTTGTAATTCATCCCATAAGCGTGCATAATCACAATCAGTATATGTATGGCCTCTGATGTGACTTATCCATCATAAATGATTAATTGGGCGGGGAGAACAAGTCAATTTATCATCAGTTGAAAGAACTCCAACAATCAGAAGAAGAAAAGATGCTCATATTATTTACCAAATATGAAATTACAAATGAGGCTCAATGTAGCTTTGGTGTCAAAGACATTTCTTTTTAAATATTGTAACATTATATATGTGTACATGAATTACGAAAGCGTTTCTTTATATGTCATGCTCAAAACATTTTTTTGTATTATGCAGCTAATAATTGCACAGCTACAGCTCGTTTAGAATGGTGTAAAACTTACAGAGATGAGATTTTCATGGCATCACCTTGCTCATGCCTGAATGCATTTCGATATGATGCCCATACCCATCCCACTGAACTAGCTGACATGAGCAAACAAAAGAATAATGAATGCTGAACTTAACAAAAGTTTACGTTGCACAATTGTAAAATAATATGCCAATTTGTATTTTTTGTGTGAATATGACATGCAATAATATATGGACCAGCACCAGCTTAATTCAGTTCAGCTCACATCCTCGTTCAAAAAGACCTTCTGATATCCTCCTGAGAATGGAGAATTCTCATTCGTTTTTTTCGTGTGTGGATGTTTCGTTTTAATGTGAATTCTATTTAACATACATGTGCATACGGAAAAATGTGAAGTAAAGCATAATCATTATCATCCTCACCGAATCAGTCAGTCAAAAGCAAAACCAACAACAAGCATCAGCATATCGCTTCAGCGTCAAAGTAAGGGGAAAAGTTATTCATGTGGAAATTTGGAGTCGATAGACAGAGACCATTTTGGAGAAGTGAAGAACAAGGCAAATAATAATACAGTTGACGACAGAGATGACGGCTGGGTAATAATTACTCATCACTTATTCCCATTTTGCATGTAATTAGTGCATAAAGCACACTATATGAGAGATATGGAGTTTTTCCTTTGTTTAATAAGGAAAACAGAAAATGTCATTTGTAATGTTGGCGTTACGTGGTGGCTATAAGAACATGTCAAGTAGATCAGCTCTACATGAAATATAAGGGATGTACAAACTATAATTTTGCATTGCTTTATACTTAAGCTTTTAGTGGGTAATCGCGCATACAATATGAACTCCCCAGTTTCAGCACGAGCCAGACTCAGCCAGCCACGTACAGTTAGCCAACTCAAAGCTAGATAGTTGCACACAAGCTAAACTCCGTACTTGGTAGAACATAAAATGTCTAGTGTCATCAACATCATCATCACATCACCATCAGCAATATACTTTATAGTGTCTCGGTAAAAAAAGGAAAATTTACATTGAGAAAATGGTTCGCGTCCGTGTGATTACTAAACGGGAGATACATACGTCCAACCCCAACTAATTTATCACAGTTGTCTCATCATCTCAAAAACTTATGGTAATATTTCACTCAGCAGTGACAGTGCGTAGTAGTGGTATATAGTTTTATATATATTGTGGTGCTGCTTGCTGCCTTCGCGTATGCATAAGTAAGTTTTCTTGTACAGCACTTTGGACACGTTTCAGGACATTTAATAGGGAGAAAAACCGTAAAGATTAATAATTATCCCATTTTCTGTGAAAGAACTACAGCTGTATTTGTAGATAAAGTGTTTGCTGATCTGAACGATAAATCTGTTTCAGAATTATTTGGTTTGATGTCAGTTGAGTGGACAGCTTTTCCCCAAAAAAAGTAATATTATGGAAATACGACGGAAATATATTATAATGTAGCCTTCAACACATTTATCATTGTATGAAATTTCAACATGTGAACACAACACACTCTACTGTTCCATGCTGGTATGGTATGCCACGAAAATGGGTAAACGAAACGCATTCGTCATTTCATTAGCATTATGTGATTTGTAATACTGTACTTGGGTTTCCTTAAAAAGTCAAATACACTGATTTATTAGTTCTCATGACTTTGTCAACGTCAAAATGCGGACAACGAACCATGTCATAAACACCACATTGGCTTTCCATTAAGTGAACGCTCTTGACTGTGTGTGGAAGGAAAGCTAGTAGAAAGTCAAACACAGGTACGTCTATGCTTGTGCTAGATTGAATGTCAAGTACTTCTATACCTACTCCAACGTTGTGTAATTATCTGCAAGTGATAGGTGAGTAAAGCAAAGTTAATTGGAAGAATTGAGAATACAATGATCAAGACCAGATCAAGTATTTTCCAGGCAAGTATATATTCTCAATGCTAAAAACTTTGGTCGTTTTCTGATGTCTTCTGTTTTCTGTGGTTGCGGTTGCACATGTATAGTCTCAACCTGCAACCTGTATAATAGCTATAATAGAATCGCATTTAGCAAACAAAAGACTAAACAGTACAATTGCTGAAGCTGAAATCTTAACAAAGGTATTGAATATATAGTCTATATAAAGCACGTATGTTTACCTAGTAATTTGTAGGAAGAAACATAGCAATCGTAAAGTTAGATACTCAAAATGTCAACAACTGTTTTCCTATTTATATATGCTAACTATAATCAATAGTTGAACTTTCAGTTGGGTACGTTACACATGCTAAGCTGGATACATCTACCTATCATATATGAGGATATGGCATGAGTTTATACTTTTGTAAAACACGAAACCAGTGTGATCAGCCAGCGTGTGTGCACCCGTCTATTGTATAGCATTTTAGTACACAGCTCGAGTCTACAATTTACTTTTATATTATAGTGGAGGAGTTTGAGAGCTGGTCTGAACGGAATTCACTCTGGATAATTAGCAGAATCTTTTTCCAAACCGCCTTCTCCATTACCACGCTACTCAGACCAATCTCCAGGACTCCATGTTTCTATTATTATTATTGTATCTCACCTCCAAACAAACCCACGCTGTTCCATTTGTGCTATTACTGGATCTACATAATACGATGTGGTTTTCCTCTCTACACACAACATTATATTCTCCAGTCTCAACGGCATGATTATTTTGAGTGGTTCTGCGGTTCCACTCTAACAGTAGTGCAGCTCAGAGCATTTTAGTAGGTAGGGAAGAGGTATATAAGTACGGGAAAATATCGATTCCACTTTTCCGTTCATCTACTCGAAACTTCACATTTTGTATAGCTGGAAGTGGAGGGATGTTCTCTTTTACTAAAAACAAGCGTTTTTCATCTCATGGAAATGAGAGCTCAAGGATTAAATTCTTGGAAATAACGATTTTCCAAAGAAAAAACGCAGACAAAGGTAGTTTTGTAGTTGTATTTGGATGACTTGGTATGACACTGAATAAAGGTTACAATCTCGAATGTATAGGTAATGTCTATGGCCAATGTAAAAGGTCTTAATGAATGATATACATTCGTACAACCGAAGTGTAAACATTCAAAAAAGCAGATACCTTTGTTCATTAGGGTAGAGGGCACACTGTTCAAGTTATTCCACTGGGTGCTCTCCTCATCAACATGTTACTTTAACTTCATTTTAGTTCTAGTCGCTTATTTTCACATCACTTCACATTTCAACTTGAAAAGATGATGGTGTCAGTAATACTGACAGTAGGAGTTAGAGCATCATCATAACAGTCAGGGACTCACCTCTTCTGCAGAAAAATTCCAACTTAATAATAATTCTTACTTGGAGATGCTCATCATCAAGCACCCACCATGATGATCTTTTCATGGTACATTTTGTTTAAATTAGACTCACTGCTCAGGAGCAGAGTTGGAGGAGATTTTGCTTGGAAAATATAAAGCTGTTTTTAGCTTGACTTTCCATTCTGCCCGGAGCATTAGCATTTTCTAGTGATTAGCCCTTTCCCTCTTTTGTGATAGTCATAGTCATGATGACTATGAGGATGATGTACATGATGAGATGACTGGTTTCCTAACGAAATCTCTCGGTTGGGTGAGTTTTACTCGGACGGGAATGTTACATTATGCAGCAGAGCATAGTGGATGTGTATATATCAGAAATAGCATATTGCTGCTGGTAGTGGACCAATGAACAAAGGATGATGATGGAGATATTATAATCATGCTTCATTTCATTTCACATCTGAACAGTTCACAGTTCGTAGGGAAAGAGAATAAACATTTCACTTAAATGTAGGATTTCCTCGGCTTCTCTCTGTCTCCATCTCTCGACACCAGACCATGAGAAACGAAACATCTTCTCACTGAATGTCAATTGTGAGACGGGAAATATTTTCATATGCTATTCTTCATCTTTCCCTTAAAGTTTACCAGATTTTCTCAATGTAATTCATGTAATTCCGCTTTGCATTTGCCATTCTGCTAAGCTGCCTGTAACAGTGTTTCGAAAAATTCATCATTGTAAGATCTGTTTAGAATGACTGACTACATTCAATGAAGTTTGTCTTTAGACCGTTTTCCACATAAAATTCTATAACATAGATATGGCATGATGGATGAGCAGTCAACCGAGCTGAAATGTTTACATTCATTAGATGACAGAGGAGACAGATAGTGTATACAGAAATACTTATTCATGGTTCTGATCACTATCATCTTAATTAAGAAAATGGCTCCCAAATATATCTCGATGCTCCACCCCCGATTCCATTGAGTATATTGAACTTCTGCATACTTAAGCTCTTTTTACAGTGCGTCATCGTCAATAAGTTCAGATTCTTTGGAAAGGTTTAAGCTCGTTTCTATGTAAAGAAGTGAACTGTGCGACTTTCCTCATTTCCCTGAAATGAGTGATGACTGAATTGCTTAAGTTCACGCATAAATTACTAAACACAGAGAAAAATGTTGAGGAGGAGCATTAATAATCAATCTGGAGATTGGAGCTGAATATTGAATGATTTTGAAAGAAAACTCCAGAAGCAAAAAGTTTTACTATATTCGTCTTTCCATCGCCTTTCAAAGTTTTCCTGTGAAGTACAAGGCTAAACGATGAGTTTTATCATGCATGAATGGGCTAGGTCGTTGTTGTAAAAGATGAGTCGCTCACACTCATTCACTTTTCTTTTTATTATCATCATGATCATCATCATCATAATATATATAGTCTCGTCCTCCATTATTTTAAAAGAGAAGTGAAAACTGGAACAGAAATTCAGAGAGTTTGAAGAGTTGGATGAACGGTTCCTAAAGACGAATTCCGTTTCACCTCCCTTTCATGTCGTTACTAATGCAAAATGCGGATAAAAGAGCTAGTTTTTTTTGAAGTACTTGAAAGAATGAGAAATACTTGCTAGAACTAAAGTTGACTGAAAGGATTACTGCTTTCCTGGAGGGAAAATCCCTTGATATTCATGTAAATCATTGAAAAACGGATCTAGCGTGCCTTTGAATGGAAAAGAAGAAGCCATGTTGAAAAGCTTAGAGTGTGAACTCATTTCTTGCAGTTCGGCTTGGTTAAGTTGTGCACTATTTGTATTTTGTGTTGTTGTATACCATGTAACATCACGTTTTCGTTACAAAGGGGAGAACCTCGCAGTTCTTCTAGTGGTCTAGTATTTTGAACAAAGTATATATTAATTAGAAAACAAACATTTTCTAGAGAGAAAGCGGCTTCAATCATTCAGTTGCACAGTTTGCTTTCTTCTGATCACGCTCACTATTTATATTGCATATTTCTATTAAACTAATAATAGATTTATAAATGTGATTAGATATATGTAGGTTCCTGTGATGTTAATGTATATATTCATAGCTACCTGTCTTGTGAGGAGTTCTTTGGTCCACATGTGTTCTTTTAAACCGATTTTATGCCTGTAGTGGCTGTAGTCTCTAATTTCGACCTAATGAAACGAGATTTAAATTAGTATATAGTAATGTGTAGCAGTTACAATGTAAACTTGAAAGAGCGATGTGATTTCAGAGGTTAATGTCAATTGCTCAACAAACATTGATCCGAATGAAACGTATAAACATGCATCTGGAATAAATTACCTTCTAAAAACACACAAACCCTGTTTACCAACACGCGCAACACTGCAGTCGACAGTAACAATCGCCCTTCCGGATATTTCAATGCATCAAAATTATCGCCTAAATTCTGTAACGTCAATGTACAAGCCGGAAATTTCCCATAAAATGACCACAATAAATGAAATTGCTCCACAGGGTCTCTCTCTAGCTGTCTAGCTTACCCGTATGCATTTATGTATATATATTTATGTATTGCATTACACAGAGGCAAATTTAGGAGTTTTTGTCAGGTGAACTCAAAAATGTGCAAAGCAGCAGGACTGTGGCTCAACTGCTGGTTTCCCAAATTTAATGGCATTTTCACAAACATGCAAGTGGAGAATGAATGTAAAAGGCAATGTTTTATGATGATGTTACGTCAGGAGGGCTTCTCTCTCAAGGTAAATTTTTAGTTATTTACACGAACTTACTTAGCAGTGGACGCTCGACTAGGAGTAGACTTGTTTGCATAAAGAATAGACATAAGTAAAGAGCGGAAGAGTAAATCCTTTTTTATTACTTTTTCTCCTGTCGGTTAGATGCACTAGTGCAAAACTTGGTCCGCTCCCTGACACATGTAAACGAGCTAGACTGAAACTATATATATTTGTAGTTTTGTTATGTCCAGTTTGTATTTGTTGTGTCCATGTTGTGTTTCTCCAAGTTAGTTGTATTGCTGTCCTTAAAGTTCTTGTGTGCGTGTGTGTCAGTGTTACACTTTTGTTTGGTAATTCCTCGTTGTATTGCACTGGTTACATATATAATAGAATCAAGTAGGTTAAGCAAGCAAGCATTTAATCAACATGATGGTTTTCTTTCTCCGACTTTCTGTCCTTCCATTTTTGAATGCACTGAGAAATAGATTGGTCTTGGTTTCAGTTTAGCCCTTGCCATAAAAGCTTCATGTTTTGACCAGTAAACTATAGGAAGAATGTTTAGAATTTGTGGATGAGGTTGCGGCAACACGTTTACTTGTTGTGTTGCTGTTGCATGTATAACTTAATTCTGTTTACTTATTTTCTCTTTCTATGCTCATTTACTCAAAAACACAATGTACAGTTTTATACGGTTTATGGGTTTTATGGAATTTAAGTTTAAATTGAATTGAATTAAATGTTCTCCGGTTGAAATGGCTGGACACACATTTTCCAAAATGGAAGAAACTTTGAAGAGATTGAAAACATATCTTGTATGTTATTTTGCTCACTCACATCACGTCTGCCGTTATTGCCGAAGTTGAAAATATTATATCGTAAAACACGAAGCTCCACAATCCACAAGGCAAGCCCAAATGCTACAAAAAATGGAGAAAAACAAGAGCTGGTGTCTTTGATATAACAAGGTAGGAACAGGGGGTTGCTCATTTTTCTTAATTATAACCTAAAGCCACATGTCTGGAAGGTTTTTTTGTAGAAGTTGAGAATTAATAACATAATCGATCGTTATATTCATGTGAAAGAACTATCATCATATTTGTATGCTTGACGCATTTGCTGACAGCTGCTTTTTCAACTTTTCATAAATGATTAACTCCCTTCTAGAAAAAATTGCATCGCATATGCAGTGCAGTTACATACCCGTGTATTCCGGTATTCCTTTTAAAAAATAATGACTTTCTTCTCAAGACGCGTAGTATGAACTTCATACTATGAAGTCATAAGGTACAACTTTTAACAAGCCACCAATGTTTGCTTGAGTCTTCAGAGGCTCAACAAAAATGTAATTCGTCTGATTTGTTTTCCCTGTTTTCATGCTAGCGCTGCACATGACATGCATTATCGTGTAAGGGAAACCTGCTTCCCCTTTTTTATTGATGAAGAAATGAAGCCGGTTAAGTTTCTTAGAATTGCATTTTCCCCTTCAGGTTGATGAGATCCTTTTGTTTGTGTAAAGTGTGCTTCCTCTGCTAATCGTCTTATAGTTAGATAGAGCATGTTCTCTCTGAGAGACTTCAAAAAGTTTTTTTACCTCTCGTCTTTCAATTTCCTGCTATTCCGTAGTTCCACACATTTTTAAACATCTCCGTTCTCCACCAACATATGTACTCGTCTTGTTTTCTTGACTTCCTTCACGGAATAAAATATCTCTCCCCTTTTCGTCAGGTGTTCGTGGCAGGATAAGTCACGATGAGCAAGAGCGAGAGAAAGAAAGCAACTAAAATGTTCCGCTTGGAGTCTTTTCCAGGAGATTATGACTCAAGGGAGTTTTTTTCGTGAGTGGAATGTGCTTTCCGTTGAACTGGGTTGAGTTAAACGGACTGTGCGTTTTTTTCTGCTTCTTCACAAGAATATTTCATTCTTCCCGTATTTTTCCCACACATTTTAGTATGCTGTATTGTAACGCATAGTCGTTCTTATAGATGTTCACCTTGGATGAACAGCACGGGAAGTGGAGTTAAAGGGTTGACAAAGATGAAACAGGAAATGGCATTTGGCAGAGACGATAGCTCAGCTCAGAGACGGGCGTATATATATGCACTTATCACAAGTCATTGCTCGTTACATCGTTAGGCTATCTAGTTCAGTTCATTCTTGCATGCGGGAAAATACTTAAGTATGTTTTTTCTCCCTTTAGTCTGAATGTAGAGAAGGAGCACTCTAAAATAAATTCTCATAAGAATGTACGAAAACACCCAAACGGGTACGATTTCAAATTTGAAAACGTCTTTTACGCTTTCAAGGCATAATATGAAAGTTTAGATTTGGCTTGAGGCTTCCCAAAAAAAGACTTAATAATTTACCTCGTCACCCAGCATTCGTCAACTGTATTCATCAGTTAATTGAGTTATACAGTATTCCTACTACACATTTTATTTTGTAGTTAATATACTTATTAAACATACAAAATTTCTATAATTTATCCGCCAAACCACCATATTATGCACCAATGACCAAGACAATCGACTGCAAACGTCAAGCTAAGAATTTTTTTTCTGATGCAGAATCCTTAGCTAAAATGAAAATCAAATCATTTTTATAATTTTAATCACATATTGGCCAAAGCTCTCTATATTTTTGTGATACGAAGTGCACTGCTAAGTTTTTGCGTATCTCTGTCGATCATCAAACTGCTGTCATGCATCTTGTCCAAATAAACTCTTAAGTGGTTTTTTATAGGAAAACATTGCATGTGGCACCCTACCCAAAGATCAAAATTGGGTTTCATGCTCGAAAACGTTATTTGTAGACGTAGATTGTAGTCTTTGCTAATAGCCAATAGAATGATAATACTCACTCAAGCCTACTGCTACGTGATAGTCGTAATGGGCAGAGCAAATAAATATATTTTCTGGATGAATGACTTTTTCCTACTGTTGCGATCTAGAAATGGAGAAGAGAAATGGAACAAGCTGTTAGGTACAAAAACGGAGGCACAGAGTTCAACTTGATGGCCTTGATGGTATATATCCTTCTTGTAGGCAAAGAATAATGGTTTGTAAATCCTACTTCAGTTTTAAGTAACGCCAACATGAAGGGTAATGCTGTAGCATACAAGTATATAAGCATACAAGTATTTCGATAAAAAGGATGAGAAAAGACCCTAAATTATACAATGTTGACTTATATGCTTCCGTTTAACTTCTACGTAATGACTTATAAAGGGATAAGTGGTTGATGTTGAACCGCTAATATCCTTAGCCGTACTCGGTAGGCACAAAATTAATATTAGAAAGGGAAAGTTGTTTGTTGAGAAAATAAATAAGAAACAAGGCAAGATCTCTTGAAACTATACTAAAGCTATACTTTGTCTATAAGGGCATTTTTATTTTAATAAAAAACTGAGATTTAATATAAAAAATGGATCTAATTTTTTGTAACAGTAATCCTGTGACAGTAGTAGGTAGTAGTAAACGAATTACGCACAAAAATGGAAGAAAAATTGAAAGAAAGTCATGTTATATGTTGTTGTTACACTACACTGTACACCTGAACTACAAGGAATTCCTCAACTTGGGAAAAGAAAAATGGTAGGATGGGGGATGCTTCGCTCACTAAACGAAAGAAGTAAGCAGAAATACTAGGTAGGTATAGAAGTATTTAGCTGAAACTGGTGGAAACTTGATCTTGATAGATGACGAACTACGATTAGGAGAGATGGGGGCCGTCTGTTCCAGTAGTATGCTTGAGTTCATAATTTCTCCCACTTGAGTTTATTTAGCTTAATCTTCCATATAGACTTTCTAAAACTCATTTGAGAGGATATAAGTTTGATAGAGCACATATACATCCAGATAGTTACAGGACTAACGAAATAAGCTAAGCTCTCGGAATTTATTTTCTTGAAATAATAAGCATCATATGGAAGCTATACTGCGTTGTTCCAGAATAGTGTTCATTAACCTGTTTCATATGGTTGAATAAAGTAACAGCGCAGCAGACAGCCAAATATGTGTCACAATATCACTTGGGACAAGAGTAATAAACAGTTCATGCATAGGAAATGTTATTGATTGCAATCCAGCACATCAATAATGATGTGTCTCATCGGAAGACGGTGATACATTAAATTATGACGTGACTGACAAAAAAATGCACGAACCAAATTGTACACATAGCTGTTTCTGTGTCAGCTTCTTCTTTCCGTCTTAATGAATACTTCTACGTATCAGAAATAGCCGTCAGTGAAAAAAAGTTTGGAAATCAGGTTTGTTATTCCAGGATTCATCCATCCCCAAGTAATGGAATATGATATGATAATCTAATATCGACACTGAGATGTATGATAGGTGCAATAGGAGAGCATAAATCCACACATTGAATGTAACTTCACGAATAATTCCAGGGATATAGAAGCATCTTAATGTTTCATATTAACTTCCTGGTTACATGCTGGTACCGTCAACCGTGCAGTAATACACAAATTATTCTTATTAATTTCATTGTGTAGACGATGGAGGGACGAAAAGAATTATGCCAGGCTTGTGCAACTTGCTTGTATCTATGTTGTTTCTTTACACTGGAAACCCATTACCTTTATGAGAAATGAGAAAGTACTTAAATTATATATTCGTCAATTCAATCAAAGAAAAGAAGGAACAGAATTAATAAAAATATGATAGTAGTTTTCTTCGTGTTAACGCATTCTCTTATTCTTCGGTATCTTACTTTGAAGAAAAACGGGAGAAAGTAAGCTGACAAAAATAGTTTCGCCAAATAGGAAATAAAACCCTTCCTTATGAATAAGTATCCGAATCGAATATATATAGTATTTGGTTGGTGTGTTTTCAATAATTCTATAATGCTTGTCTTATTCTTCATCTTTTTTTCTCAGTAAAATTCTGGATTTACAATCTACTTTTCTATCCATTTAGTTGGATTTTATATTAACGTCAGTGTTAAAGATGTGAATGAATGGATGGAATCTGAAACCGAACGCTAATTTGAATGAAAAATTACACCTCGCTACACAAATCTAGATTGCATTGTGGTTTGGTTTGATTTGGTTTTACTGTATCAAAACCACGATAGAATTTCTAACCGTCTATAAATTTACATGTGTACAAACATGGATTTCCTTTCGCCGCCACTTTATCATTCCAATGGTTTACGTATCAATTTATATAAGAATGCATACAATGGATGTAACTCAATTCCTCTAATCAGAAAAGCGCCCATTTGATTGCCTGCATATGTTATCATTTCACACTTGAAGACATTTTTTATAGTGAACATCCACAGCCCAGCTTAAAGTACGAGGTTGGGTAAACCAAATTTATCAGTGTTTATTCATTGATATAACCTACAAAAGAATGAATGCTGCAGGCAAAACACAAATTCCATTCCACCATCACCATCTCCCCATCAAGTTGTCTGTAATTCGATACTAACTTGTTCACCCAAGTAGACACTCATGTTTGCATTTCTCGTTCGTAATCGTCTTATAATATCCTTTTCCTTTCCACATAACACGTTTCGGAGAAAGTTATTACGCATCGACAGGGCAAAGGGGCTTTTCTCTCAACACAACACAGCCCAGATGAAAACGTTGGAGCGAACAACTCATTCTACTTACTAGACTCAGGGTTCAAACTCTAATTTACGTTATGCCTATAAATACTTCATTCAGTTCAAACAGAGAAGGGGCAATATATGTATCACAGTCACAATCGTGATTTGTTGAGGTTGAACTTCAAAGTTTTTCTGACAAAGACACGACATGACCCTATCTCTTGGCTAACTTATTGGATGAACTCATCCCACTCTGCTGGTGAAGTATAGAATTAGATTTTTCACCCAGACTTTTTTTTATATAATGCCTAGTCTAATGGAAAGTTGAAGTGGGAGAAATGAGGTTGCAGGGATCCGCTTCTCTTGTCTGAGTGAGACCCTAATGATCTGATCTTTTTCTCTGCTTATTTCTTGGGTATTCTTTTCAAAGCTGTACGCTGAATTGAAATGGCATTGGATTACATTACGTAGACTAATATGCCAAAAATTCAGAGGACTTTTACTTTTCCGAAGAATAAGACGCATCTCATGTCGTACTTCTGGTTATATAACTTCCTTCCCACTGTCTGAGATATATTTGGTGCAAATGTCAAACCCACTCAACAAGCGTCTTTAAATGCGCAGATATGGAGAAATCTATAAGGGAGATGAGAGATTAGGTACAGCTAACGACTATCGTCTTGCAATTTCTTGGATATGAACTTACGTCCTACGTCCTAACCTAAATTTCTCCAGACCACAATGATAACCACTCGTGTCATCTTTGAGACATACAATGCTTCTGTTTCTCGTGAATTCCCATTTACGTCTTTCCTATTAGGAGCAATAACAATGTAGATAGAAACAGCAAAGAGCAAAAATTGAGCAAGAAAACAAAGGGAGCTGATGATAATAGTCATACGGATGCTTGTTGCGTGCTTTATGTCAATAAATGTCGAGTCAAGTGGTCCTAATGTCTATGTAGCATTCCATTCCTTTTTATGTAATTTGAGCAACTGCTGATGTCAGAACTATCTAAAGTCAGTGGGAGTGAGTAAAGGAATCTGTATGGGTAGTGGGTAGACGTCTAGGAATCAATATAGTGACTGACCATGACATTAAAGTTGATGGAGATGAAAGTTCTCGACAGTTCAAGTGGAATGTACAAATAGAAAATGAAACTTTGATAAGAGGACAACCAAAGTGCACATAAGTATTTGCCTGTAGCTCATCCACCCGTCCATCTCGTTCAGCAACAGAATGAAGTTGAAGTTCTAAATGAGTCAAAGGATAGTTTCGAGATTATAGGCTACCAAATTATTGTAGCTCTTGAGATTACAACGTAGCAAAATTGGAAGGGAGCATAAAACTAGAGGTAGTTAATTAGTAGCCCAATGTCAATTTATCCTTGGTGGAGGAAGCATTAATTGTAGCAAACTAAAATCCACTTGAAAAACAAAAGTTTACGAGCCCTCTGCTCAATAAATATCCACGCGGAGTCGAAGGATTTACGAGCAGCGGCACAAAGTTATCCGTTCTTTCAAATGTTTTTGGTACAAAGTCATAACGAGATGAAAGCGAGCTATATATATATATATATATTTGCACACGGTTTAGACCTGATCGTACCGTCATATCACTCGTCCTGTAGATAATTTTGTTAAGAGGGCAAGCAAAAGGTTTTAACAAACGCATATGACATTAAACACAAATACTATATACATCTTTCAAAGGCAATGCCAACTCTCAATCGATGGGATGAGAGTTGAGTGAGCACATTCAAACCAAAGTAAACTTTTAGTTCAGAATGCCATTCTTTTAGTTCCAAACATTTTAACAAGTTCCATAACACAAACGCTAAGGCATTTCCAAACTTTCCGTTTCATGCTTTTGCAAGGACACGCGTACTTATCACACCCAAAAAATCTCCGTTGTGCACTTTTTTAGATGATAAAAATAACTAACGAAGTGAAAAAAATTAGCTTGTGGATAAAAACTTTGACGTTGTGTACAACACACACACACGGAGTGAGTGAAAGCATAAAAGGCATTGATTTAAAAAGGGAAAAATGCGGCTCGTGTTAGTAAAGTCGATAACGGATTTCCTTTCATATTTCCCATCTATTTTCGGCTTCCACTCTCATGACTCCAATATATGTAGATGAATTTTCTTAGTTCAAAGGAAAAAGTGTCTCCGCAGCACACTGTTTGCATTCCATCATCATCCCGTCCTATACACACTTTTTAATCTGAGCAGAGAGAAGACTCAAAAACATAATGGCATGCCATGACATGAGAAACTTCATCCGATGTATACAAGTTATTGCGTGTTTCCTTGTTGGCTCCCCAAAAATATTATGAGGCGTTTGACTAAAAGGTAGAAAGGAAAAGCACATTTTTAACAACTTGTTTTGCTCCGAGAGAGAGAGAGAGAGAAAAGGCAGCGTGTGTGGCATCGGCATGGAATGGCATGGTATATCATATCATAAGATGATGATAAATTTGTTTGTCATAGCTCTTAACTTAAGCTACCAGAGAATGGAATACAACTCGCGGCTATTTTCCCCATCTTCATCCCCTTCATGTTTGCTTTCTCATCTTAAGAGAGAGAAGAGCAAGATGTATTTATAATCCAACGAGGATTCTCCATGTTGCTAAAACATGGCTCCCGGATTTTCCATGAGAATGAAAGTGATGCGAATGATGCGATGCGCGATGGTGTGGTGGTGACGTCCATGCACATTCTGTGTTAGTTATAGGTACGTCTCCAAGCCAAGCCACTGTCACCAATTTCGTAGGTTTCTTCAAGGGAAAACAATGTCATTACTCCATATCTCCTTTTCTACCCAACTGTCCCTTCTTGATGATACGCTGCTTCTTTATTATTGCGTGGAATTTTTCACCACAAATTTTTTTCCCTGTTGGCTGTCCGTTTTCTTTTAAATGAAGGAAATACAAGATTGAAGACCATGTAGCGTAATGTGATGTGATGTGGCGTTACATGACGCTCAGCTCAATGTTAGCCACACAGGAGGACGAGAAGGATCAATAAAATCCTTTTTTTGCGCTTATTTATCATCTTGGTGGTGGTGGTGGCGGTGGTTAGTTTTCGTTTGCTTGTAGCGTTTTATTAGTCCTTCAACATCACACCACACATTCTTCTTCGTCTTTCTCTCTAGTCGACATTTCCATTGCTATAATATAAAAGGAGGCTCTGACACCAACAAAAATGTAATCATGCTTGGAAACGGGAGAGACGAGGTGCATGGTGCATATTGGCAATGCAATGCCATGCTACTACTTATATGAATGTTTCAGTTCTTTGCCAAAGCTACTTACTGAACGTGTATCCAACACAGTAAAAACCTTGCTTTCTTTACGTGTGATGAATATGCATGCAATCATTCATGCCCTTCCTCTTCTCTTCGCAATAATATATGATTCGACGGATTTGATTTCATCATTCTCCTCTTGATTCAAGATTTCTTCTGCTCGAGACATCTTCTCTGTACTCTGCTCTCTTTTCAAATATACAAGCATCAGGATAAAATTGGAATGGAAGCCGAGAAAATGTTTTTGCTTTCTCCTCGAAAATACTTAGCATATTTTATCTTGCTATATACTCACTTATATATACATACGTGCACATTTACTGTCATTGTCAGCATCATATGACATCGGATTTCTCATTTCTCAGATTGTGTCTATGCCTTTGCCTTCGTGAAACTATACTATACTATACGGACTATACTATGCTGCTGCGATGGTAAATAGATGATACGTTGAATATTTTTTACTTTATGTGATCCATTGCGTTCCCATTCGATTCCCTTAACAATGACGATGACAATTTATACCAGCTAGTCAGTTTGTCGATTGAAATCATGATACATGTTCAATGTTGAACTTTGAAAGATACAAACGTGTTATTTATGAATCTTCCTTTTTACTCAAAAAGTACTGTCATTTTCTCCCAATTGACGTATTTTGAGTGAACACTCCCCCATTTTCCCAACCATGATGACTGGTGTAATAGTAATGAAACCGTTTGGCTTCTAATTATAGTCGTTTTGTGACTATGCATGTTGCCTTACATAACAGGAATGCTTTGAGCTGTTTTATTTTGTATTTCTATTTGGTTTAAGGTTGCACGATAGCAGAAGTATCATAAACGATTCAAGTAGCCATAATAAAAAGTGGCAGTCCCTCTCTGTTGATGCTTGTCGATAACCGTTGGCCGGTTTTTCGAGTTCTAGTTAACTGAACCTTTTTTTATGAAAATGGCATGACAGTCATCGCCATAAAACCATTCTATTTCTTCCCTTGATGTATATTTACGTTTATAGTATACAATTTCTCGTATATTGGGCATAAGATATATGATATTTGCTTAGCATGGAGCCGGAAACTGGTACAATATTAAATGTATTGTATCTTTTTTGTGGAGAGAAAACGTCTCATAAAAAGCGACCACTGCAATATCGTCCTAGTAGTGGTAATAATAAGCTTAGTGGGCCATATAATGCTTTTAAAAGAACGTTTTATTCAAACGGTAATGGAGGTCTTTGTCGTGATAAATTCTTTAAAGCGAACATAACTTGAGGTGCAGGTACATATATTTATAGGAAGGAGTTAAAAAGAAAACCGCATTTCCAAACAGTTTGTGTTTCTTTTTCTTTCTTGGGATGGTGTGCTGGCACATAGTTTTGGAAGAGAAGTGAATAAGAAAACGGAATACATCACGTATATGTATATCATAATGTTTATATGGATATAAAAGTGTATAAAGGAGGTAGACGCTTGTGTGGAGTGTGAAAAGTTTCTAAAATTTCGCTATTTACGCGTGGTAAGAGTAGGTAAATAGGTTTACTTTCATTACTTCATCCTGTACAAATGTAGGGGCATCATGACGAAAGCTAGCTCTTTTTATCTTCCAAGTAAAAAAGTAGTGTCTCTAGAGATAGTGATGCGTTCAGTTCAGTGCAGTATAAATAAACAAAGAAAAATAAACAAGAAGATGGAACGAGACAAGAATAGTGTAGCTAATATTATAAAAGAAATAATGCAATTGAAGTCGGTCTGTTGTGCAAAAGTAACGCATAACTCGAGACTTACCTGGAATCTCTGCAAATAATGCGTCACTTCTTTCAATAAATTGTAGTTTCTTTTCATGGTTGCTGATACGAATTCGAAATCAGATTAGACTGTTTATCTATCTATATGTGGCAATCTACTCAGTAAGATCCTTGAATCTACTTATATTCAATTAATCACCCAGCGTCTACATTTATTTTGATACTATACGCCGTCAACCAATAGTTTTATTATTTTTTTGATAAATTCGTACAACAACTAGATTAGATCCTTTGGAGCATTGTGCATTTAACCATGTAGAGTCTTGAAACGGAAATCTGAAGACCGAACTGATTAAAAGCAGCTCAGAAGAAATGTTTAAGCAGCAAAGTTTTGAAGAACGTGCATGGCATTCCAATTCTGGAGCGAATCATTGGAAAGTGTCCCAAAAGCCCCATGCAGAAATGAAGCTGCAACTGCAAGCATGTCTTGTCTCGTTGTCTCCTACCACCTATATATCATCTTGGTGGACCTTGAGTGAAAATGCTATATACTATTTTACTTTAGTCCATCATCACTTTGGTGTAAGGAAACAATAACACAGTACGATAAGAAAGTAGCAAGACTGAAGTAATGTTAATGGCAAGTTGTAGGTTACAATTTACGAGCTATAAAAACAGTCACTTCTCCTGGACTTCTTTCATTGAGTTTAACACTTTCATTTCATTTCTTCCTCCTTCCTCACCGCAGACCAATGTAAATATATAAACGTTTGCGGAACAGAGCTCCCTTTTCTTTAGAAATCTAATAAATAAGAAGTTCTCCGTGTGTGGCGTGTTTTCATGAAGAAAATAAAAAGGCGACGCAGAGCAATTGGCTGAAACGAAGTAATCAAATCTTTTACAATATGTAAGCTCTTCTGTTCCACCATGAAAACTAGTTTATTCTCACGTGCGTGCATCTACTTTCTCATCTATATATTTTTTCATTTGCTCACTCAATTCAATAAAAACTGTATAGGCTTCTCATTTAGATTTTACTTCGCCCCTGATTCATTTAATTTCATATTGTATCAACGTGCCCTGATTCGGATCCTCTAACACGTCATTTGAAGTGAATACCCGAATAAAGAAATTGAGTTCCACCTCACGTTCATTATTTCTTTCAATTCCCCTTCTTTCTTTATATTTTATAGGTTTACTTTACCTTTTACACATACATATTGACTTAAATGTCAAAGGTAATTTCCACAACTCTCTCAAGGCTCATCCATCCGTTTTCAGAAAAAGCTTTTCATTTCTTCTTCTTCTTCCTCTCCATCCTCATTTAATTTATGTCTCGTTCAGATTTTGATTTCGCCTTTTCTCAGAAGTTTGGATCTCACAACAAGCAGGGTCTCCATGCAAGAAGCTATTCTGCCTTTGGCAACAAAATTGACAAGCAGGCTCAACCAGCACGATAGAGTAATAATAATGGGAATGGCGTCTCGACCTGGTGTGTCTCCTTTTCCACTCTTTTTGCATAAGAAAAATGTTTTTCATTTCCATAATAGCAAAATAGGCACGTTCACGGAAGGTGCAATCATTTTATGCAGATTATGTTATATAGTGAACTTGAGCTGCTAGGTTGACTGTGTGTGTGTGCATTGATGTTAGTGGGGTTATATGCACAGTTTTGACATGGAAGTGGCACACTAAATGACTTCCTCTACCTAGTCAATTTTCTTGTTGGGATTAGACAGTCACGCATTGCCCTAATTTAATAACATAATAGACATTCATACATCTTCCTTCGTGAGTTTTGGGTTGGTTTCCGTAAATTAAGCTGTACAGCTCGACACGTAGTAGATTGGACATACATTGTGACGGAAAGTGGGAATCATCATTATTGATGCATATAAACGAGCGATCATCATCATGCCTCGCTACTAGCTAGAGGATAGTTCACTTTAACGATAAATGTAATTTGATGCGATCGGTCCATAATGCATATTCATATATTTCTATGGTCTTCCACAATCGTAGGTACTTTTAATGCAAATGTTGTGTTGGGACATGGTAGCAAATTGGTCATGGGAAAACTGTGGAAACTTTCTCTGTAAAATAATTATTATTGTTGAGGAATAGGAAACGAGGAGCAAAGAAGAACTTTTT
Organism: Orchesella villosa; assembly: GCA_036850725.1. Lineage (NCBI taxonomy): Eukaryota > Metazoa > Arthropoda > Collembola > Entomobryomorpha > Orchesellidae > Orchesella > Orchesella villosa. The sequence goes on along the minus strand of JAANSM010000105.1, from coordinate 1,744 downwards.
ATAAATTCCCATGAAGTTCACCTCACCTTTGGTATTAAGAAATATATTCTTTTAACTCGGTACAGCTCATCTCAGTAAGGTCCAATTTCGCTTCACTTGATTTCAATGGGAATATTATAATTTAGAGGCTCATCGCTCAGCCCATAGTCTCGTTAAAATTCCAAGGGAAAAATAAACATTTACAACTTGCCGTGGAACGGAATATAAAAAGGGCATAGGTCGTTGCCAACTTAAACATGCCTCACTAAATCCACTCACTTCACCTGAACATGTGAAGTCGCTTGTGCAAGATCATTATGAGTATTGATGCTGAACATGAATGTTTGAAGTGGAGGAAGTAATTTTTGAAATAAATGGGATGGCAAGTCAGCACGTAATTTTTTTCGTTTTGCTCTGATATTACATTATCTACTCAAATTCTGTTCGATCTTATATTTCTCTAGCATCTTTTCAAAGAGAAAAAAAATCGACACAAGACAAATTCACTTTATCATCATCATCATCATATTTTTCACCATTATCAGGGTGCATATGTTGGGGAAAACTTACTTTTATTATCCCACCCGTGTGTTTCCTACATCAATATACAGTGAAATGATCATGATAAGCAAACCATAATGTATTCAACATCTGTGGCTCATTTGTAGTTTTCCTTTTTCTTGTGCCTCTGTGAAAACATCATAATCATCATCATGAGTTTGTGGGGAACTTGGGAAGAAAAGATGAAAGTAGCAAGAGGCAGAGAAAGTGAACAATTTTATTCTTCGTGTGTGTGCTGTTACTTTCTCCCTTTCTTCTTACCATTTAACGAGTGTAGCCTATATAATGTGTATACATGCAAAATTTCTATATAAGCTTTATTATCGTTGAGTTGGAAAACTCAACGCGTTCCCCGCGTTCGGCTGCGGGTCTGGATTTTATGCCTGAAATCCTTATGTTTATTTTATATATTAGCATATTGTATGAAGTTGCGTGTGGAGTCTGCTACATGTGGGGCTTCTGGTGTGTACATTCTACTTTTGCGCTTCAGAGATGAGGGAAAAGCTGTAGTGTAAATAGAGGAGTAGGACCGAAGTTAAATGGCAACTGGGAGTAGTGGGACGTGGAACTATGAAAAATATAATTTTTTCTGTTAAGATAATATTTGCTGCTTGGCATTTCCCACTGAGTGAGACAACTTTTTATTATTGGTGCAACTATCAACTATCTATGTAGACTCATGTAATTGGTGAAAAGAAATGACCAACTGGAAGAGGAAAAGAAATTGGGAAAAATTATTCCTAGCTGGATTCATTACATTCAATAGCACTACACATAAAATGTCCGCCTACGTTCCCGTTTGCGGAGATAAAGGTTGAAAAGTAACTTTTTATTGCAAAGTTTTAACGATACTTTGATGTGGTTTCGATAATTACTAATAAATTAGGAAAACATTTCGTTAACCTCCAATCTCATTATCATAGAGTTATTGAAAATAAACTTACTTTGGCATTTTTCCAATTCACTATTTGTTATCTGTTTCAATCTTTGATGATCCATATACTTCCTCATTAAATTTTATGGCACATGTGGCTTATTACGTAGCTGAATGTATTCAGCAAGTTATAATTCTACTAAGTTGTCCGTCTGTCTGTCTGTCTGTCTGTCTGTCTGTCCGTCCGTGTGCACTCTCCTGGTCACATACATCAACCGATTTTGACCAAATTTGGTATATAGGTAGTACTCCTCAAAGGCTCTTCAGGGA
>JAANSM010000104.1:0-48897 GCA_036850725.1 Orchesella villosa | reverse complement strand
CTCCATATTGTTATATTATTATAGTTTGAATGCAGTGGCAATACATTTTAGCCTTTTTTAATATCTAAGTTGTTGACACTGAATTTTGCTAAATAAAGGAATCAAGATGTGAGAGACAACAAATTCATGCTCAACAAGGGAATGGAATCTGAAATGCAACTAGCTTATACTTAAATGTACTTTATATGTATTTGCGTGTATCTACTTACTTCAAAATATCAAAGTCTCTGTGTTTTCCTTTCCTTTCGTAACTTCCAAATCGCAGATCTCCTAATCATTGTAATTACAAACTTACCTTGTTTACATCCAGTCAATAAGTTTACTCTTTGAATCTCTATTTACTATTTAATGAAACGTTGAGGAAGATATAATATGTAATATTGAATGTGATGGAACAAGCACATCCGTTTACATTTTGTTTCCTTCCACCCTCCCATATCAATATAACATTTATATTGTTTGAGTCTGGCACATAGAACTTGTATATGTGATATCTAAAACGCTATAAATAATGTATGTGAGGTACATATCACATTTCTTTGATAGCCGATGAGACACATCTTTACAAGTGGGAGACGCATTGCAGCAAGGAAAGACGGAGAGAGCAGATCTTGAAAGTGAAAAAGATAAAAAACAAACAACTCTTCTTTCTTTTCTCTCTCTCTCTCTTCCCATCTCGCATCACCCTATTCTCTCTTGCTATTCTGGCATCTAGTCCATGAGCATTTTGAAGAAGAAGAGTGATGTACACTAGAAGGACGGAAGTTGCAAAATGAAATCACAAATCTAAAGTGCCGCCAACGTACATTGTTTGTCATTGCTCTGGAGGAATCCCTTTCTATCTTGCTTGTTTAAAAAAAATGCCATTGTATGTAACTTTGTTTCTCTCTACTCTGCCTTCATCTAAAATATGCTTAGTGCATACATAGCATATACTTATAGCTATATACAAAAAGAAACTAAGCCCATTTCCTTCAAAATTATTGCACTCGCTGGGGAGAGCAAAGAGAAAGGACGAGAAACGTAAACATGGTAGTCGGCTTAGGCATCCATAATGCATCAATTTTCACAAGGAAAAAAGGCCATGAGATATCGCGCAAAAAACTGATTTACTCACCGTACGCACACAATGTATATATATGTATGTATATGCTGAAAACTACAAAGAGTAGAAAATTGTGTTTTTAAGGTAATCAATACTATACAATATGTGTATTTACACTAAGTACATACACACACCTAGTATTCATGCCTCTGGTGGGGTGAGTGAGTTGCGAGTCTACTGTTGACTGTTACAAACATTTTCTTTCACTTTCATTTGACCTTGCAGCATTCAATTGGCTGTTTATTCTTGGGGAGATAGATGTGCTTCTCTTTCTCTAGTTGAAATTTCGGAGCTGCTTTCGTGGAAACTCTAAGAGATGAATTTTGAACAATAATTGATTGTGGCAGACTAAACATTTTGTCATTGCCAAAAATAGCGCATACCCAAAATAATCGAAATCGACTGTCTCAGTAATGACTAAAACGGTAAGTGCTGAATCCTACACTTTTGGGATTTTTTTATTCATTATTCGTTCAAAACATAATAGACAGATGGGTGACTATTAAAGTACTGTTATATACATATTTTTCAATACAATTGCAATGGTAGATTCAAACGCAAACTCCAATTTGTAATAACATAAAAACAGTCAACATTAAACTACTATACATATAATTCTTGTTGTCAGTATACCCTATTTAGAAACTGCAGGGTTCAGTGCTTACGTTTTCGGCGGATTTTGTTAGATTTCAGTTAAATTTGTGCGGCGTTAAATTCATGGCTTTTCTCATTCCTAAGTTTTGGCAAAATGGAAAAGTAGCTCGTCGACTTCCCGAGATAGATAGCCATCATCTTGAGGAAATAATGGATAATGAAGTTTCAAGTATGTGGTGTGATGAGGAAATGCTACAGCTACAGCTAATAATTGGTAAACTAACGAAAATGAAACAATGGCTTATGAATATGCAATGATGCTTACCTAAGTAAACTTTTCAAATGTTGTAATACTCAAAGATGAAAAGAGATCATGTATCAAATTCCAAAACCTAATGATGGTGGATATATCTACACACACTACTTTCATCCATACAGTTTTATTGAACGTACTTAAGTACTAGAGAAAAAAAACTTTTTTCTTTAATAAAATAAAAATAATAATGTGAGGTATTTATTCAGCTTGAAAAAAAAGTTGAATAGAAGTTTAGGAATACTCCTATGGCAGGCTATAGTGGAGAAATCAAGAAAATTTTGGGCATTTTTCAAGATGGTTAAAGTAGGTCAGAAGAGGAAATCAGATTGTGAAATTGGGAACCATATCCGTTTCACTATCTGCCGCCTGCATACGCTAGTATGGGAATGAGCCTTTTCTACTTTTTTTTGGAGAAAAAATTACAGGAAGAGCGGCTGATTTACTAATGAGAAACAGGTTCATGGAGTGTGGTACATGGATAGGAACTACATGGAAAATTATGTACGTGCTGCTACACCAAGATTTTAGGCTCGATGGCCTTATAAATACATTCATTGCGTACATACTTTCCATTTTTTTTGATAAAGTTTGTGTAGCAATTCTGGAGGAAAAAAATGACGACAGCCACTTTGCAACTTCTTATATGATATATTCACATCGTTATAATATGCATATTTCTCATTCACAAACAAAGTGAACAAACAAAAATGAGCTAAGGCATGTTTGATACAAGTCTGAAACATGTGTAGAGGCATGCTTCATGGAGATGAATCAATATAGGGAGAGCCTTGCCATGTCGTCGCACTTATGCATGTATTTACTTGCATACTATGTGTGTGTGGAAACCTTTGACTTTATTTTTTACGTGCTTTTTACGTCCTTCTTAAGTCTCCCCATTTGCATTTTCTTTCGGTCTAATGCATAATTTGGTCGTTTGGATCGTGTAGCTTCTATATATCTCATTCTATGTAATATCCGTTTGACAAACTTTTTTCTTTAAAATGATGGGCTTTCGAAAAAACGGTGGAACGGCGATAGCAAGGAGCTGCCTGGTGGGACTAACTCAGAAAAATGTCGAAAGGATGATGACAACTGCAGCAAGTAGAAGCAAGAGCTAGCATATCGCACACTTCTATTTTCGGCATGTTGACTACCACTTTAGTCCCGTACCACTTATACCTCACCGCATAACACATTGTCTTAAGATACACATCAACACACGAACATACATTCTTAGCTACATACATACGAGCTTGTACGCTAGCAATATTATTTGAGTACTTCCATCCATTAAGAGTCGCACAGGAAATGTAGAAAAGTATCCATGTATGTGATTTGCATATAAGGATCTTGATCACCCCTTATTATGTTGCATATAAAAATGCAATAATATTTCTGCTCGTTGTAACCTTTACGACGAGCTCAGCAGCTCAACCTTTACTCCACGTTTACTACTGCCACTACTGTTATATTATTGCTCTACCTATTTCGTAGCACAATGAATGGCGAGAAAAGCGGTGGGGGCTCATTTTAAATGAGTCTACTTAAACTTTATGAAAGTGTGGATATTTTATGAAAAATGATGGTGCAGCCGTTGCCAACTTTTCTTATGGCGGTGTTGTACTAAAAAGAATATTATTTCGCATTTGTTTAAGAAGTCTACATATTATCTCAAGTTCGCGGAGTAACAAAAAATTGTAGCTCATTCTCTCAAATAGATGCAAATGGATAGTGAGCTATGAGGGCAGCCTTGCACAGAGTCCGTGGTTGCTTTTGCTAAGGATGGTTTGGTGGTGTGCATGCTTGATACCTACTTCCTACTTACTTCAACACTTGTTTCTCGATGCAGTTCCAGAATCTTAAGTTAACTCTTTGCTCATTTGGGTCAAACTTCGAAAGGAATGTTGCTTTCAGTGGTGAGCGGTCTTTTGTTTTAACTATAAATGAGTATATACGAAGCAACAATGATGTTTTTGGGGTTCTTGTAAATTTGGGAGATACATGTGACACCACAACAACTGTTCATTAATCAACTTGTTTTGTCTTGGTTTTTCTAATGTTGTAAAAACCGGACTTGAATAGTAGATTGGACCGTGGATAAACTGGGCATTTTGAACTTTTCCTTCAGTAGTCGGCAATGGCTTTGAATGATACAAGCAAGGGAAGCGTGAGAAGTCGAAATCTATAGTTTGTCGAATAATTTAGCTAAAATATTTACCACTGCTGTTGTGTTAGGATTGGTAAGTTTAAACTTACTTGTTTTATAATCATATGCTGTCATTGACTGTCGACACCTTGTGTCAATATTGTATCACAGTCTACCGTATTCGGCAATTTTTAGTAAGATAAATGAGAATTTTTGATAGCTAATCGAGCCTGAAACTCAAACGTGGCTTCAAAAACAACCTTAAGTAGATAACTGCTAATTTTGAACTTCGATCAACATTATTTATGTATATAATTTTTAAGTGACGAAATACCTGTTTTTATCTATGAATAAAACAGAGTTAACCTCCAGCATTTTGCATGAACATTAAAACCACTAAAAGTGGATACCAATGCCATGATGTATTATTGCTTCAAAAATACGAACAGATATTTATAATTACAGTGTGGAACATCAGCTACAAAATTATCCGTATGCTGGAAAATTTATGTTATAAACTAGTGCGTGTTTTTGTAAAGCATTAATTATGCCTTGTAGTACGACATGCGTCCGTCCTATCAGTTTTAACTATGTTATACTAGATGTATGCATTCGTCAACGTCAAGCTAATACCGGACACAGTCCGAGGTTTTCATTTAGTATTACTACGAATCAGACTTCATATATAGACCTGAATTGCTATTCGACAATATGCAGGCAGGCCAAAGTTGATTGTAATAAAATGCTAATATTCGCCACCATCGTTAATTCTATCATTTTTCATTCAATTGTCGGAAGAATTGTTCCTGAACAAGGAAGCACCATAATGACTGCGGATGCGGAAGAAGAAAGCCCAAGAATATTATACTTTTACCATTTCTCATTATGTAGGGTGAGCACATACTTCATTCATGTCACCTGGGCTGAATTGCAATTTCTCACTCATTTAAAAGTGCTTAAAAGCTGTCAGAATCAGACAATATTCTTGTTGTAAATTGACTCTTTAGACATCATAGAGACAACAATGGAGGAGAGATCTTTTCGGAAATGTTCTTATGTATGGTAGCACGCCCACAAACTACCTACCACAACTATGTATAGCTTGGTTTAAGCAAGAATAATAATAGACGGAAGCACAAGTCTTTCATAATTTTTTCACGTATCACACGCCCATCTTCTACGCCTCCTCTTCTTTCTCTCTTGCACAAGGAAAATTAGCAAAAAAAAAGTTCAAAACTGATTTATACCGTTTCTTGGAAAAACTCAAACTGCTTGCAAGCGCAAGGCCATAGTTTTTCTAGCCATAAAGTACATATTAAAGATAAACGCCTTGTTTCTGAAGAGATCAAAAATTAAAACTTTTCCCTTAAATCATGGCATCTCATACAAACCTGTGAAGTGGTATGCCACACTGGAACTTCATTATTATAATAAAAGTTTCTTCTCTTAGCATATGGCATGGCACGCAGTGGCAGGGCTGAATCTGTTTTTCTCCTCTTCTTTCTCCAAGTCGTTTTGTTCTCTGCTTCTGGATTTTTTTTTGTGACTGGCTAGGAATTTTACATACTTTTATACAGATATATATATGCCTCCATCCCGCCAACAACGAGCGTTTCTCTCTACAACAGTATGTAAATCTGGGACAGGTTCTAAAGGATAAAACTACTAATGAACTCCAAAGTTTCGTTTCCCATCCACAGGGACAGTTCCCAGTTTGCTAGTTATGGTTGTGTTATATTATTGCGATGTAGAGAAATCCTTCCTAAGCAGGCATATATGCGAGAGAGATGCGACATCGTTTTTTTCTAACTTTCTAAATCTTCAACATACAAAAAGAGTAGTGGTGGTGGTAATAAGACAAAGCGATGCTCTGCAAATGTTCAACATTATGCGTATGAACCACTAGCTTTGTTCGTATATACTTATAGAGGTTTGCAAAAAAAATAAGTCTACGACATTCAACATTCTCCTGGATACAGATGCGATTATCGGTCTTCTCTAGTCCTCAAGTAATTTAGAGTTCTAGCATCCCAAGGCAGTTGACTCAACTTTTATAGTTTAGTGATACATTATGAAGATATGTGTGGAACGAGAAAATAAACTTGGCTAAATCGATGATAATTCCTTATTATGTGTATGTTTTCAATTGCCTCTGTACTGGAACGTGGTACAGAAAAAATAGGAAATTAAATTTATTTCTTCGTACAAAAACTTTTTTTGTTCAATGCAATATGTACATGTACTTGTCTCCATATGACTAAACATGGTAAGGTTTGGGTTGGAGAGCTCATTTACAGTATAAATTTGGGTGCTGCACATTTTTCAAGTGCAGACAAGTTTTTTGATTGTTTAGGAGAATGAGTGTAGAGAATGTGTTTTGGAGAGGAAAAAAACGACACATCCTCTTGTGACTTGTGCTTTATTATCTCTCAAGCCAAAGGACAAAGAAGGCGGAGAGATGTGCTAAGTTTATTGCTGCTCTTTGACTCACTTTCCTCGCCAAAAGAGAGAAAGAAGAGACATATCCATGCAGAAAACTCGAATAAAAGTTGTTAGTTTGATGTGTTCCTTCTCTCTCTCTCTCTCTCTTTTCTTCAGCTCAGTTCGTCTTTTTGTGAACGAACAAAACGAAATTCAAAATGGAAGTAAAATTGAGTTGACAGTATGGGATGGAGGAGGAGGTAGGGATAAAACATCTTATTTGTCTAGAATGACAAAACAAGTTTATGTTTCCACTTTTGACAGAAATTCATTGAGGATGGTAGTGTGACACATTAACAACTTCACAGCTCTCACCATCATTTATCAATGTCTCCATTATGAGTTAGCCGAAAATGGTGGGCAAGATTCGGAGAGCATGAAATGGAAATGAGTAAACTATCGACAAAAATGTCGCATCACCACCCATTACACACACACTCGCCACTACCGTTTTGTACCTAATCATAGTGGTCATTATCAATTGACATGGAGTAAAATACGGTATTTATCTGTAATTTTTCTCTAGCTCACAACTCTGCTGTACCCTAACCACAAGTGGCTTCCTTCCAATATATTTTCGATGGTTGAATTGTCGAAAAAACTAATTGTTTGTGTAACCGCAAAGCTCGTATGCTCATGCATGGGTAATTTGGCACTTACCCTTGTACAAGTCATACAAAAGTGTCAGTATCATTTTATTTAGGTAAACCAGGCAGTAAATCGTAAATTCTGCACTTTTCGCTCATTGTATATCCCCTTTTTCAAGTGAGTAAATTCCATCGTAACCGAGATTGCTAACGTATTGTTTCGGAGAGATTGGAGTGCTTCGAGGAAAAGAGTTTTTGTACATGAATTCATCCTCTCTTGTTAAATTCGTTTGCAATTTTTCTTGATTCTTTGCCACCACAAGCGGCGAAATGGAGGCTGTAACTATTTTGGCACTTTTTTTTATACTTTGTAGCAAGATAAAGACATACATAGGTTGAAAGCATGTACATAAGCGAGCTAACAAATAAGTGGAGGAGCTAGGGATCTAGATGTGTAACTGTAAAATGAGCATTTTTCAAAAATCCCCAATCCCAGCTTTTTCTCTTTTGTGTCCCCTTGTTCCACTTTCTTCTCTAGAGAAAAATCCATGGGAAAGAACGTGAAACTGAGTGAGTGAGTGAGGGAAAGAGGTAAAAAGTTTTACAGTGAGCGTATGTGTGAGCTTGGTAGTAGTAGTGAAGAATGAGTGATGACTGTTGGTTGTGCTCATTTGTCCATGTCCAGGAGAAATCTTGCCTGCTGCTTGGCGCTCCTCATATCCTATGAACTCAGTCCTCACTTTTTTATTGCTTCCATGTAGCACACACTGCCGAAAAGAATGGTTGCACTGTATATACAACCTGACATTAAAACAAGTCTTTCCTACATATTTCAAATAATAGTTGCATGATGTGGACTAAAGTGCTAGAAATCTTGTAACAACAGAGCTACGTAACGGGAGCCAAAGCTGTGTATATATACAACCGTTTTACATACAAATTCCTCTACTCTTTATTTACTACATTTTTACATGCACACCTTTCATGTGGCTTTCTCGCCACAAGAGCTAAAGAGAAAAATCAATGCAGTATTTTTCCATTGCCTCACTTTACTCCTACATGCATTTCCTCGTAGGAAACCAGAGAGTAAAACTGTACACACGTGATATGACTCCAACTATAAACACAAAAGAAGAAAGAAAGAGAAAAAGAACAGAGACTGAAAAAACATGGGTTCTCATGAATCTATTATGAGTTTTGTGGTGCCTGTTTCATAAGGTTGCAACTTCAATCTCAAGTACCGAATTGTAAAAAGCATTTTCACACACGCAAATACTTGACCTAGTGATTTCAATGAACTCTCACACTTAATCCTAAATCCGTCATTGCCGACTTAACACCTAGCCTATTATGTTTGTTCGATTACACCATGCAATTAAATTAATCAGGAGTACGAAAGAAAAATTAAGACAATGTTGCTTTCATGATAAGAATGGTGTAATTGAGATTATTAGAAGCCTTTACCGAAAAAAACAATGGCACGTCGGTAAAAGCATCTTTTAGGGCTTCAAGCATCAACGAAAACAAACCTTTGCCGTCTGGCTCTTTCGTTAAATGCAAGTCACTTTTCAAACATTTTATTGTATGAAGCATCTCCCTGTTGCAATAAAGAAATTAGCCCATCCGATTATTTGCCTTGGTGTTGGTACCATCTGGAAAGCAATAAATAAAAGTTTGGTAGGAATGGAATAATTAAATTAATCAGGAGTACGAAAGAAAAATTAAGACAATGTTGCTTTCATGATAAGAATGGTGTAATTGAGATTATTAGAAACCTTTACCAAAAAAAAACAATGGCACGTCGGTAAAAGCATCTTTGGGGCTTCAAGCATCAACGAAAACAAACCTTTGCCGTCTGGCTCTTTCGTTAAATACAAGTCACTTTTCAAACATTTTATTGTGTGACGCATCTCCCTGTTGCAATAAAGAAATTAGCCCATCCGATTATTTGCCTTGGTGTTGGTACCATCTGGAAAGCAATAAATAAAAGTTTGGTAGGAATGGAAATGGGGCATAACCGCTGTTTGCATGGCTCGTAAGCTTTCCTCACACAAGTGGTGGACTGGCCAAAGAGTTGGGGGGAAAACTTGTGAGATTGAAGGATACTTGACACTGAGCTTAAATGGGTTATTTGATTGTTCTTGCTAAACTGGAACGCATAAAAAAGTTTGTCTATGAAATTCTCCAATAAAATTACACTGTTGACTGTTGTATCCATAACGAGGAGATTGTGAGTGCGTTAAATTACCATCTGCTTCAAACATTTCGTCTCAATTTCATTACGCGTTTTTTCGGTTTGACGAAGTACCAAAAGTTTAGGAGATAGTATCTCATATAAATTCAAATGTGTCATCTATACTGCTTTGAAAATTGGTTAGACGAGGCAAACACCGTAATAGCAAATAACGTATATTATGCTTTGATTTCTACGAATGGTAGCAAACTACTTTCTGTCCGTTTATTCCAATCATTTCAGCTTCGAACGATGAAATCTACACAATGACTTATTAAGAGCAGTTTACTTCCATAATGAACATATTAACTAGTACCTTTAATGTCGTAGTTTGAATCCACTGTAGTTTAATTCATTTCCCGTGAATTTTGATGCTTCAATGCAAAACGATTATAAGTTTTATATTTATTCCTTTGCTAACATTCTACTAATTTTGTTGATTTACAGGAAATTGAGAAATTGTACGTTTGGAAAATGAGCAACATACTCCATTGAAACACAATAAAAGGACATAAAGCCCACGGTAATATACAATTTTTCTATAAAACTCGAAAGCAAATAAGTGACTGTGGAACGTTTAAAGACTGGTATGGGACAAGGTTGTTTTTTGCTGCAGCACTTTCTTGAAATAGCTTTCACAACAAGATTAAATGTGACAAATTGAGAACGTTTGAACAATTTGGATTATAGTAAAGATCTAATGACATCCCCCCATGCTCATTATTTTCCACTCTGGACTAAGTCAACTGGATATCATTAGTACCTGTGGCTTCTCAAAAGTGAGCAAACCGGAACCTGTGTGACTTTCATGAAAAACGTTTAGCCAGAGACCTACCTACGCACGCCCCAGCTCCTTTCTCTCGGCTCTCAACTCTTTTTTCTCTCCAAAATTCTCACATCTCATTAAGCCCCAAAAGAAGTAGAAACTAACAAGAACAAGTGCTGGTGAAAGTCGTCTACTTTCTTTGCTTCCTTTTTGTGTTTCCTTGTGTGCGTGTCATGTTTTGTCTTGTTCTCCCTTTATCTCTTTTTCCTATGTACATGCATACTCTTTCTAACTCCAGTCCATATATTTGTGTCCCAACTTCACCGTACATGATTTAATGGTGGTCACAAAAAGTATCTTTCCCACTACTTGTATGTCACTGTGTTTTCGTGGTTGCTGGTCTCCAACTTTTCCTTTTTTTGGTTTGATGCTCTGCTCTGCTGTTGAGTTGAGGAAGTAAAGGAATTTCCACTGAGATTTTGCTTCGACGACATTTTGACAAGACAAACATGAAGCAAGTGAGCAACCTATTACAGCCCATGATCTTACACAAGAAGTGGTGTGTCTAGATGATGGCAACCTCTAATAATTGTGGGGAATGTAGTACATTTTATTATCTTGTCATCATTTACACAACATGACAACACCAAATATAGACTGGTCATTTCTAAGAATATCACAAATCATCCAACCATTCAGCTCCCTCCCTGTAATTACTTGTGGCTGTAATGCTTCTCAAACATTATAGTCCACTGAAGTACTTCTCTTTTCAACTAATGAGAAACGCTGACCGAATTTCCAAAGCTGGGCTGCTCCGGCTCTATATTATCTTTGTGGTTTTTCCAACGACTTGCTCTCAACGGCAAAGAGTTGTTCGTGCGTTTCACTCTTCCACCAAGATGTCATAGATCCTTGGTAACAGCAGTAGTAGCACCAACTTCTATGGTTATAAACTGAACTTATAAAACAGATAGATACATTAGATATCCAAACGTGAAACAGTGTATTCATCACATACTTTATCACATATATATATTGTGTCCTTTTTCCTTTCCTTTGACTCACAAAGTGTTGTACTGTAAAAAGAAGGAGTGAAAAGTGGTCTCAAGGATTTTCTGTGTGCTTATTTGATATACAACTTTTATGGTTATTGCTTAGTCATCAAAAGTTGTCCTTTCGTTTATCCACACAACAAAGCCAGAGAAATGAGATAGCCTGAAAAAAAACAGAGAGAAATAGGAAAGCGAATGAGCCTCATGAAAAAGGCTTTTGCTAAAAAGAAAAGTTGTGGGATAAAACAAAAAAAATGAATTTTATGCCACTACGACATACTCACTGCGACCACCACCGTAATATGAATGTTCGGACACTACTTGCAAAATCACAACAGGTAAAGGAAAGGAGCTATTTTGGCTTCCGTCAGTATCTCCATATTGCCCCACCACAGTCGTTCATTCACCAAGCCAGCACTAGCTTTTCTTCCATTTGTTCTTTAGAATCCTTTAATGTTATGTGCTAACTCTGCAATAGATTTGATTCAGTCATTGAAACAAAAGTGCTAAAACAAATATCAAAAAGTGAGAAAAAGTGGGAGAGGCAAAGAAAAAAATGAAAATTATCAAAAAGTTTCCCAAAGAAAGTTCATTCAGTTTGATTGAATTTCATTTTTAAGATGGAAACCTCGCCAGTCATATTTGTAAAAACATTTTTTCTCTGGTTCTCGAGAAACCTTTCCAACAACCCAAACGAAGATGAAGAGAATGGTGGAAGATCCAGTGGTACTAGCGAGTTTCTTTCCACTCGCTCTACTTTTTCATCATTCGAAAAGATCAGCTCCAAAAGCACACATGATTGCAGACGAAATAGTGTGAAAGAATGGGGAATTCGTGGTGGCAGCAGCAGCAGCAGTATGTATAACAATAATGATGAAATGAGTCGGCGACAGTGGACTCCTACTGAAAGTAGATTAACAGAGAGAACAAGAACGCCAGTTTCACTTTCATCTTGTTATCTACTTATTGTGCTTGCCTTGTTAGGGATGTGCCAAGTGTCTGAGGAATGTCCAGCAGTGTGTGAGTGCAAGTGGAAAAGTGGAAAAGAAAGTGTGATTTGTGCCAATGCCAAAACGAAACTTACTGAAATTCCTTCCGGGCTGGATCCTGGGACGCAAGTAAGTCAAAACATATAGTTTTGGTGATATCATTATATAGTGTGAATATAAATATTATATGTAGCTATGCAAGTGTAGGCTCTTACTTTTACTTATATATTTTATTGCAATAAACAGTGGCTATCTGAATTCATTTCCCTTTTGTTCTTTTCAATTCTCGGTGCCTTGGGTATAGTGATATTTCATTCCACACGTGAAGATATTAGGTATGAATTTTGTAGGTATTTTCAGACGCCGAAGTTAGTATCTATTGAATGTAGAGTTAGAATTCAGGTCGGTTTTTACAATACAAGACCGCAGCGAAGTATATATACTTTAATTAGATAAAATAATATTATGAAAAACATTGTATATCTTTACCTTCCATTGATTCCAGGTTTGCATTTTATCCGCAAGCTACAATCGTTGCCAATTGTTACCTTTTCAAAATAATGAAAGCATAGAAAGCACTTGAAAAGAAAATATTTTGCTTCAAAACATTTATTTTGGAAATGAGGAATATCAATTGTATTACTTAAACATTGAGGGCACATTTCAGTCAATATGTTTAATAATTTACGTTGAGTTTGCACTGAAGATTCCAATATTACGGCCCTCGAACTTTTTCCATTTTCATGTTTAATTTGTGACCATGGTTTGGATTTAAATTATTTACAAGATAACAGTCAGGCCTGAAACTTTATTGGACCAACTTGCAATTACAACCTGTGCAGTTCCAAGGCACATGTGCAAGTGGAGCTAGTGATGGCATAAGTTTACGAGAGCAATTTTGATAAATTTACATCATGGTTGATTTTCATAAGAGAGAAAATGTAATTTAATTCTTCTCTCGTACTTTATAACAAGAGGCATCTTGAATTCAAGTGAAGTAATACATTCGTAATTTTGACATGCTTATGTAACTCAAATTAAGCATAATCTTTAATCAATGATCCGTCTGCTTCATTGGTATTTACGTAAGATGTGTTTACATCATTATTTATCAGAGAGTTTATCTTGCCAACTTTCCAATTATTCCTTCTAGACGTAAACAATTTAGATAACTCAAATTCTGTGTATCAAGGTAAACAATTAGTTTGTACTTTTCCTGTTCAAAATTTCCGTCAACAACTAACAAATTTCAAGCGATACATTTAAATTATCCAGCTTCAGCCAGATTTTCACTACTCACAAATAATGAAACGGTACAAATACTGAAAACTTTAGATCTCTATCATCGCTAACGACGTGAATGTTAAATGATGGCTGACATCCAGAATCTAGACATCAATCATCAAACTACAGCCACAACAAATTTTAGCTGAAGCCTTATATAATACCAATTGTTATGTATAAGAACAAGTAGAGAATATAGTAAACTGATGATTAAGTGCCACATAACGGTGTGCACGTTGTTCAATACGTTAACATGCGACTCTGTAAGCAGGACATGCTTAATGTTCCATCATCCATGTTTTTTCATGTGAATAGCCAAAACATGACATAACCAAACTATTTACGAAGCGTTTTTTTGAAGAAACTATATGAAAAGGCTGAGAATTATCATGGCCCCATTGTTTCTGCACGCTACACAAATTTATGCATAGAAAGTAGTAAGGATTAATGAAATCTTTGGCTAGCTTTGTTTCAATAGCCCCACAAACAAAAAGGGTCTTCGGGATGATCAAAGACATCATTGCTCATTACATGAGTAGAGGTTTGTTAATGATTATGATGATGATGATGGTAATGATATCGATGATGATTATAACCACTCATTATGAATCATGTAGCTCAGAAACATAACACATACAACCAGTTCAGGATTACANTGATGATGATGATGGTAATGATATCGATGATGATTATAACCACTCATTATGAATCATGTAGCTCAGAAACATAACACATACAACCAGTTCAGGATTACAACACATAAAGGCAACCCTTTTATTAGGGACACACTAATTATACTTACTTACCTACTTCCCCATTATAAAAAATATTTGCTTAAAAAGGCTATATAGCTATCCCAAAAACTCGTTGAATGCTGAAGGGGTTGTGGTAGTCATCAAGTTGTGCAAAATTAGTAGATAAGTATGATGGAATGTGTGGAATTAGTTGTCACAACTTTGCCAAGATCTTTCTTTGTATGCAGAAATTTAGGACATTTTTAGTTCAAAAAGTTATATCCAGCTACAGGCAAGATAGTGGTGGGTTGGGTAGGGTTGAGTGAAAAATCATATGTAACAGACAATCTGATAATTACTCGAGGAATGTTAATGATGTAAAGTAAAAGTATTTTATGAAAGTGATTATCACCGTCAGTAAAGCTTTTCTTTGTCTGTTACCCGATGGTTTGGTTTGAAGCTCTTTTCGTGTTCTCTCTCGTGAGTTGAGAGGGAGAGGTGAGAATATAAGCCGCAATAGTTCATTGAATGTTGAAACTCTTGAAGTTTAATCGCTGTTTTATCTATGGTGCATTTCGCTTCAAAGTCTGTTCACGTGGGCAAAATCATTATATTTTTTAGTATGATTTCGTTTATCAAATCTAATTAGAAGAAAAGTTTTTTTGTTGTGTATTTAAAAAAATGAGCATTCTTAATGATAATGATTCCATACTGATCTACTTCGATCTATAAGATTGTCAGCTATGCAACAGTGTCAATGATAATAATTTATGTTTAATGTTTCTTTGTTCTTCTTAACAGGTACTGGATATATCGGGCAATTCGATAAAAGCATTACCATCGAATGTCTTCCTTTCACTAAATCTATTAAACCTGCAGAAGATATTTTTATCAGAGTGTTCACTCAAATCATTGGATAGACTGGCCTTTGCCAAACTGACAAATTTAGTTGAACTTGACCTGAGTGGCAATCGACAGGAATTTATTCCGAGTCATGCTTTCGGTGAGATTCCTGAACTACGTGAGCTCAAGATCAACTCAAACCCGATTTCCAGACTATCAAATGATGCGTTCGTACACTTGGGTCGTCTCATAAGACTTGAGCTGTCTGGATGTCGAATTGGGACCATTGAAATTTGGGCTTTCCGTGGACTTCCGGCTCTGGAGTGGCTTCGTTTGGATAATAATCGATTGCTTACCGTCCAGGTTAGTCTACTTTCCCTCGAAAATTTCCCTTTTCCTCCGAATTATTTAATTTATTGGAGCTCTTTTTCTTAGAAAAAATTGTGTAGTCGGAGACGGAGAGTTGTATTCATACTTTTTAGGATAAGTCATATATCAACCAACTCTGAATCAAAATGTCATAATATATCTTTAAGTAATTGGATTCTCATGCTTGCCGAGAAGTGAAATGGGGAGCAGGTTATCTAGTTCAGCGTGCTTTTATAACGTCGTAACGTAACTACTTGTAAAAGTATTTCATTTCCAACTTGTTTCACGGCACCCATATATATTCATACTCTTTCTTACGTCCCTACATATAAACTTCACGCCTCTCACCTGCTCCCACTTTCCGCTAACCCGTCTTAATCAATAACCTTGAAAGAATAATATGGAAGTGAATTATTCAGCGTCATTAAATGCTAAACAACAATGTGCGATGTAGTACGTAAGAATAGCCATTTATAAGGGGTGCGAAACATATACGTAGACACACTTTACACTTCCATTCTCCTTCGCATTATACGCACTTTTGCTAACGAGGAGAAAGTTGAAGGCGTGCCTAGTTTGAAATTTTATGAAATCATGACAGTGAAAAATGGGCCATGGGTAATGAAAATGCACACTCGAGAGCTAATGGATGAAATCAAATAGAACAACATGAAATAAGCTGGAAACTAGAAGGTTGTTAGTTGGTGGCTTGATTACTTTCGTTATTATTAAAATGCTACAAAGATACAAGGGTATATAGCTCTAACAGAATAATTGAACAATTTGTAAACTAGCTATCATATCATCCCACTTAATTTCATTATATACGATGTGATATTATCAGTGTCTTGAAGCGCTGGTAACAACATAATATACATAGACACGAAGCTAGTGTTGTTGCTATCCCTAGCTAGTATAAACTATTACTCCTATAATTCTCATGGGAAAAGCAGGAGGTTAGTACATCTCCAAAGAAATGAGGGTAGAGTGGGACGAGATCAACATCCTTGTCTGTACTCCCATCAGCAAGCCATCCACAAAGCATAACAGCCTCTGACCAAAAATAAACACCGAGAACAATTGATCCAATGTTCGTCTCATAAACTTGACTATCCGTGTTGACCCACCAGACAAGGGATATGAGTGAGGTGAATTGAGGGATTAAGAAAAATAAAGATGAGACTTTAGCAGCAAACTTTCCACACTGCGGAATCAAGCATATCCACAGAGGGATTTCATGTATTGCAGTAAGTGCACCTGCCGCGACTGCAGCCGCCTCCATTTGATGACTAGGATAAAGAAGTCTTGCGGTGACAATTAGGATTGCAAAAGTGACGAGCCAAATTATTTTTGCTGACCAGAGGTAGGCGAACCTCAAGTATTTTTCTGTTTTTTCCCCGAACCGATCTCTTTTGTTGAGACAATCAAATTGAAATCGAGAAAATGTGATTGAGATGGAGAGGAGAAATAGCCCAAGGAGAGTATATAGACCTTTGAAGGATGGGATCAAGTAGGGATCCTCCATGAGAACACATAAATGTAAAACACACATAGGAAAACAAAGAGCTAAACTATCAATGAGAAGAAGCGTTATGGCTCCTGCTCCTAGAGTGTAGGATGCAGCTGATGTTGTTGCATTGGATTTGGCACATTGTCGGTCTCCATTTCTGCCAGAAGCATTAGCAGTGCTTCTACTACTACTGCTATTTGATGTGGATGTACTCAATTCGGATTCTTTGTCCAATACGCAGGAAATGAAGGAAGCTACTGCTAATATTACTGGTGCGAGACAAGGAATAGCTGCGAGGAGCCAAGCCACTTTGCTCCAACGCCATAAGTCCTCCCGAGCCCAACTAGTTGGGTGAGACGTCACGGTAAAAAATGTTATCGACGTAATCGAACCACTCACAACGATAATCAGAAAGGAGACCACTGCAACGTCGAAATTATTCAGCTGAAAATTCCAGTAACTCATCCCGACACTCCATGAGAGATTAAACAACACAAGAATCAGAGTTAGCCCAGCATTTCGAATATTTCTCTTCGGCTCATGTTTGTAAGATATCATCATCATCATCATCAGCTCTTCACTATACTTCTTGCTCTGTTCCCTTTTAGATGAAGTTGATTGGCAGGCTGCGGAAATCACTTGCACTTCCAAGGGCGCATCCTCAACAAGCCCAAGTAGTTGCTGTTTCTCGTCTTTATCATTTTGATGCTTTTTCTCTAGCTCTTGCCCCATCACTGAAAATTCCACGTTTTCTCGGACACTCTTCTCCACTTCCTCACCGTTTTTGCGTGACATGTTTCTGGATGGATTTTTTACCATCTCTGAGATTCTTTCAGTTGATTGCGTACAAGTGGCAGGATTGTTCATTTCTAACGTAACGATGACTTTCCCATTTATACTTTCCTTCTTGAAAAAAAACTAAAAGATTTTATGTGTGCAGCTACTCACCCATACCACTTTACAGTATTGATACTAAGCCCGTTTCTCCTATCTCTATTACTGATATGTCTGAGGGGAAACGGTACTAATAATAGTCCACGGGATTAACTTGGTGCAGAGTCACGTCTTCATCTAAATTCTTGCTGGCAATCTTCCAAAAAGTAAATTACATAATTGAAATCAAACCGACAACCTGTAATTAAATATGATATAGATTGACAGCTTACCAAATTCCCTATGATTTGTATTCTGAGCCTAAGCCTTTTCCTTCCTTCCTTCTGTTCCTCTTTGTATCGTATCGTATCGTAAAACATAAAAGTGTAGAATGATTTTCCAAACTCCAAAACCTCTTACTTTACTCTTAAAATACCAGCCAAGTTACCCAATTCAGCCGCAGCCACAAGGCCGTAAATCACCGTCGATCTCGATTGCACACAAGGATCTTCCATTCCAATTGTGAATTTGGTGAATTGAGGTACTTCCATTTAAAAAAAAAAGTTGTCACCATCCATTATCATTAATTAATCATTATGTTCACAAACACGCATGATTTTGCTGTGTGAGCCAAAAAACCACCTATTGGAATGAATGAGTATCGGGCAAACATGAGATGGGATCGGAAAACATAAGGGTTTTGCCTTGTTTCTTGCATAGTATTATGATAGTGTTGGTGTTGTTATCTATTTGTCGAGAGATGTTAAGTAAACTGGACTCTTCTCTGTGGGTGAACCCACTCATTCTCCTATCTTATCAGGAGAAATTGCTCGTCGATAATGAATTGGCTTAAAAAGATATTGCCTCTTTTTTTACTGTTCTCCACGTTCGTCCACTCATCTCAAACAGCTCATGATGTAGTCGAGCCACACACATCAAATTCAATTGAATCAACGTACATGCGTTTTACACGCACATGATTATCATCCATATTCTGCTCACATCTCATTTTCTCGTTCTGCTAGCAACACGTACACAGATGAAGTGGAGAAACTAAAACATGGGGAGATGGGGAAATGTGTTGTGCTAGTTGTGTAGTGGGCTAAGAAAAAGAGTCTATGAGAAAACAGGAATAATCAATGTAAGTATGCCTATTTCTTGGTGGTAGTGGGATGATACTGATACTTAGCATCAGAAACATTCCAAATGTAATCGGCTAAGGTTAAGAAGCCGAGTGTGAAACACACAAGAGCATATACAAAAAAAAGAAGAAAAAGGAAAGGAGAAAGAGAGAACAGCAGCCGTCGAGTCAGGGAATCATTCTCCTTTTTCTTATGCACACTTGCATTTCCCATCTCTTCCTTCCTTTCTCCACACTTTAGAAGGCAGTCAATCGGTCATGATGATACACACAAGCGATTTTTAGATTTACACTGATAAAATGAAAGCACGGATGCAAGACTATGGAAGTTTTGGTTCTGGTACACACATATTTCGCGTGAGTGCGGCGACTGTAAGTATATGTACTATGTACTTATGCATTATATCTTCCGATTGAAAGTTTCAAGTTTTTCTTTCGTATTCCTACTTTTGAGTTCCATTTTCTTTTTCTGAGAAGAGAAGAAAAGGGGAGAATTGAGCATGTGGAAACGGGAAAAAAGAAAAGGAGGAAGGCAAGGTAGGAATGATTCCGTTGATACATGAGTTGTGCATGATAAAAGTCCTGTCAAAATTTTCCCCAATGTGACTGACTTCGTGCACATTAGCAATAAAATGGTAAGATTTGGGTTCCCTTCCCTCCTCCCGTTGTGTCTTCCTTATTTTCCTGGGTGCCTTTTTTCAACTTCAGGTTTTCACACCAGAAACGAGCAACGACTTCGCCTAGTCGACGAGATCCCTTCTTTTTTACTCCATATCCTCGATGATGAAAGTTGCTCTGAAAACGAGAGAGAGAGAGAGAGAGAGAAAGAAAGAAAAGGATAAGTACAATGAAAACATTCATTGTCTTCACCGGCTATGTCCTTGTGAGTGTGACATTGTCTCAGTAGAATAAAAGAGTCTGTCGTCTATTCAGATAGTGGTTTATAAGTATAACGAGGCAGCAGCGCTCATTCTTTGCCGGTGTGATGTACATATTCTGTTTTATTAGTTTATGCATTTATCATCAGAGAGAGAGAGAGAAGGAAACTCTCTCTCTCTCTGTGAGTATGTAGTGCTTTTTCTGGTACATGCATCACTTGGATTATTCCTACTTCTTTTCTTTTATGTTTGGAACGTGTAATATGTGAATGTCGCCTCAAATGACATTTTGCTATCTGTCTACACCATCGCTTTGTATGTTTTCTCTTACCATTTTCCATCCCTTTATTTGGCTGATAGTTGTGACAAAACTTTCGTTTCTTGTCTTGCATTTATAAATACACGTACCTATATCACTCTACTACTTACTTTTCTATGTATTCTCTTCCATTGGCCTGCTCTCTCACATATATGGCTTCATCAGATCACGAATCTCCATAACGAATCCGTAAAGTATTACTATAATCACTCTGTATCCTTCAGCTTCTCCTCTGTTTCACCAAAACGTTATGGACTACAGGCATTACGACAACCACTACCTTCTAGCAATTTTGTAGCAACAGAAAACAAAATTGTAAGTTACAAGTTGTGCACAAGCATGACCGTGGGAGCATGACTGTAATAACATAATGTAGATACACTACACCGCCAAAATGTACTTTGACAGGAGGAGAAAAGAGCAAAAGCATAAGCAAAGTAATTCCTTGAGGAATAAATAGAACTACTCAATCTAGCTTGAAAATTCAATGCACAATTATGCCGTCAGGGGATAAGAATTAAGTAACAGTGCAACAGCCCTCCTCCAAACTCCAACAAGCATAATATTACGGAAAAGGAAATTTTCAAACTGTGGGCTCCCTGGCTCCGTATATAACTACACAAATAGCTGGCTTGGGCAACTTAAATAATACAGTATAGAGTGGGACAGAGAGAAAGCTTGACTGCTCCAGAGAAAGCTATGCAGTGCATATAAGGGAGAGAGAGAGAGCATTGAAGCTAACGACGCTATTCATTGTTAGTGTGTCCTCTGTGTATTTGATTAATGATCATCCCCTGCTCAACATCTTTATATGCTTTGTATGGATGTATATGGAAAGTGCGTCGGCGATATGCAAAATAGAATAATATGTGGAACATTACTTTTTGCACTCTGCCACCAACGAGAAATACACACCAATATAATTATATGTACATACATAAAGTATATAGTCATATATACATACTTAGAGGAATGATGAGAATAAGCATGGGATAAAAGCAAGTAGAATATCTGTTCTATTCAATGTGGTCCCTGAGGTATATGTACACTCCGAGCACAATGGATCTTTCTTTTTCCTCTTGGTTTCTCCACTTCTCCCTCTTGAGAAGTATGTCGTTTTCTTCGTCCCTTGCAACGTAGTGGACTGGGAGTGAAAATGGCTTTATATTTCAGAACAGGATTTCTCTTCTCTTTAGAAGTATCTTTATATATAGTTCGTAGTTTCTATTTTAGTTGGTAACTAATGGAAGTTGTGCGTCCACCATTGATTGCAAGTATTATAAGAAACCAAATATTTTGTTCTTTTCTTACCCACTGAACTGGTAATTATGCAAAGACTTTGAGCAAAAAATTACACAAAAGGATAATGTATATTAATTAGTTTCGTGTATGTATATAGGGAGGTTAAACAGTTTTCTAGCACTATGAAATGAAAGGTATTCATTAGGTTTCTAGTTAGGTCACTGTGAATGGAGAACAGGTAGTAAGTTCAAGGATTTTTCATTCTCCAAATGTCTTTTCTCCTATCATCACTCTCCTGTGCGGTTTTAGTTTGCTTTCAACTCCACTAAGACTTTGTAGGCGTTCTGCTAATCCCGCAGGATAGGCTTGATTAAATATACGCGTATGTTAACAAGAGGATTTAACCATTGAACGTAAAGAACATTAATTGTGAAGACGAGGATGTTCAGGGCAATTATTCTAATTGCGTTGTACAAACGTTCCATCTTATAATGAGAAATTGTACATGTAAGATGGTACTATGGGTTAACAATGGACATTGTTTCATTATTTGTCTTTTTGCTTTTGACGAAACTTAAATAGTCTTCGATATATTTATTAGCGATGTTTAGAAAAATTTTAAACCATGCCAACACGCATGTTAAAAAGTATTGATACTATGTCATGATTTGGTTATGTTTTGGAATGTTGCGTACACTTATGATTTGAGGAGCTGTGATATTCGAAACAGCAGGCACCAATAAAAATTATTCTGAAAATCTATATACTCTATAAGTGTATCACTTTATGGCTATTTAAAGCGGTGCAGTATGCATGCATTTTAGCAGCATCAGTTGGTTATGTGTATTTTACATTTACTTATAAACTGAAATGAACGTATGGGTAATTTATGTCAACCGCTAAACGCCGGGTTTCAAATGTCACTGTCCTTATGACCGGCGTCCGAAACGTCGATTTTAAATTAGCATGTATGAATTTTCAGCATAGACTAGAGTATACTGTCCTTTCTTCTGTAACTATTTCATCTGATTTAACTGAGATTCCCTTCAAAATGCTGAGATTAAATTTTGTCTTGCATTAGCTTTGATAAAAAAAACTTTATAAATCATGATAAGTGTCTTTGAAATTCTTGTCTTGACCAAAGCCTAAATTAATCAATTGTGGTGCTACGTACATGATTTAAAAGACTGTCGACCTTTTGTTCTGAGGACGTTCCACTGTCGACCTTATAGTTACCGAAAATTTATTCGACGACATACATACCTAAACACGTAAATGAAGGTGTTGTGGTTTAGACGGAGCTTGGATTCGAATACAAACCTAATCTCAGTGCCGACCCTTTCACAATCAAAATTTCCACTGAGAAGGTTATGTTTTTAAAAACAAGGCGTGATAACAGTTATACTTCGTACTCGACTACAGATGTACCAAAAAAAGCGAAAAATTGCTTTCTACTCATAATGGTATAAGGGTGCATATATGTACACTATCCATGTGTATAATAGGATCTTGAACATACACGTCCATGGAGCGGAAATAGGAAAGGTTATCTTGGTAGACGGATTATTTCGAATGGGTTTAATTTGACTGTCACTCTTCTCTCGTCTGGTCTCAGTTGGCATCGTACCACTACTGTTCGTCGTCTTCTATGTCCTCATCCAAATTTACTATAACTATTCCCATCACCAACATCAGATGGATGTGACTTTGTCTACAATGTGCTTCGTTCTCTTCTTTTCGGTGTACAAGTTTTGAAGCCGTTGTAGATATGTATATAATATTCTGTATGTATAACACTGCACGGCTACAATGGGGCTGTTCGCTGTGTTGATTCTTAAACGAAAAGAGAGCTCTTTTCTCAGTCACTGTTCCCTCTCACTCACTCATTCATTCCCATATAAACAAAATGCACACAACTACAACATCCAGTTTCAAATGCATGCACCCACTGATACGTTTATATTACACACTTTCACTCACCAGCGTTGTTCCGTGTGTTGACAATGAAACGAAATGAAGTGACGTGCTGAGACATGTCTGATGAAAGTATTACAAAACCCATATTGCATGGCACATCAGATCGCCCAGCGAAAGACTGTTTTCACTATCCACTCTGAAAATTACGATCTGCAGTTTGATTGTGTTGTTCAGTGAGGAGAGCCTACTTTCACTTGTCTCTACTTTTCCGTTCATTCTTTTCCTATCTTATCCTCTCATTCCACTTTCCGTCACGGAGTGTACAGTGCGCCACATGTGCTTTGTGGGAGGCAACATGATGGACCGTGGAAATGACAGTGGCAGTAAAGGTTTTGAGACAAAGAAATCAGGAAATGTCAACACGTTGGAAATTGGAACTGTAGTTGGTTCATGAATACTTATATAATGATGGTGAAACCCAAGTACATCCGTGCGTATAAAATAGACTTGAATTTGTATGGAATTGGGCTGAACGATTCAAAACTGTGTAGGAAGTAATATGATAGTTTAACACATCCAATTGAAAAATGAAGCTGTTGACTAGTCACTATTGAAACTATGTAGGAGAAATGAATACGATAATTGGATGTAGTGGATTCATACCTTGTTTGGCATAATTAAATTAGATGCTTCTGTATAATCTATCTGACAGCTTAGTGGACAGAGGTTTTCTTGTTACTGATTGTTATCTGCTTATAAAACACCTGTCAACGTTTACCAACTTTAAACTACCTGACTGATAATTATTTTATTTGGAATATAAATACTATGGATACAGCAACTAAGGGTTTTACTTCAACACACTGATGGCAAAAAGCAACTAACACCCATCTCAGATCAACCCAATTTATTAGTGAATCATATCACTCAATTCTGTATTGGAAGTGGAGTCATGCCTTCGGCATACAAATAAAATTCATACTTATCACTAGATTTCAGTGGTCTGTTGAATGTGTAACATGAAATTCCAGTAAATTATATTAACCGATATTTCAAATTAAAAAATGGATTTACTTTGGGTTTCATGGACGCACAAGTATAAACTTCCACAATTCCATGCTTTTAACACCAAAAATCAATGTTTTGAATGCTTATAAATGTTATGCATGCAATTCACGCAAGCAAAATTACTAATCTAGCTGAGTTCAATCAAATTACATAATACACCAACAGCAAAACCTTAGATTTTTACGACTTCCATAGCATTTCAATGATAAAGCCAGTACCCTTTTTTTCGACTATAGTTGCTTATGAATTACGTTTTGTAGCTATAGCATTTGTCCAAAAAGCTTTTAAGCTTTCAACATTCAAGCCCGAATATAACGGATTTGGTTGGATTCCACAGATCAAGGTCATGCCAGGAATGTCTGCTACAAAATCCAGCATAGCAAAAAATTTCCATTCCACTTGAATGCATCACTGAGTATGTAATCATAAACATATGTGTGCTTTATATATCAACTAACAAAATTGGAAAACAGTCTGTGCGTTAAATAAATATATTTCCTATTATCCTGCCGAAGGCAATTTCACCAAGTCCGTTTCTTGATTACCTCTGACTTCTGCATCGTCGAGGAATTTTCCAGTTTTCATGATGAATGTGTGTCAGTATGGATTGATTTTGGTTTTATGTTGCAGTGAAGGCAAAATTTTCATACTCTAGTTCTAGTTTAGACTCAATCTAAGGCCCCTTTTTCTCCAACCGCCGAATTTGTTTCTTTTGCTGTTTTATTGCCAAATTTTACTTTTAGATTGGGGTTATCCACCTTTGGCTCAGCAACAATTTTTGGGAGTGTAATCTTACCCAAGGCCAACATAAGCCTCCTTGAGGGTTTCTTGTGAGCTTAAACTTCTGGTCCAAATTTATTCGCAAGTATTATAAGTCATAATCAAGTTTTGAAATAAAAGTCAAAACCAATTTCAAGTTCTTAGTTATAAAGCTTTAATAAAAATCACCTAAAATTGAGAAAACATGAAGAAAATCAAAGTTTTTGTGAAGTACAGATCAATAAAAACTACTTCTCTGAAAATCCGACTATTATGATTTCCTTCAACTTGGAACTCCCACCAAAAAAAGTACGCGAGAAAGGACCAAATGTTACATCAGCAACAAAATATCAAAGTTGAACAAGTTAAAAATTATACCACTCCGGAGTTTACTGACATCAAAAAGAGGAATTCATCTCAATGAAAATAATAGTCCATATTTTAGAATTGATATCATTATAGTTTGTAGTTACCCAAATACCAACAACGTTCCAGGGAAATTAACATGTAATTGAATTAAAATTTTGTACCAAACAGATATACATCAAAAGTGTTGACAATTTGAATTAGCTTAATTCAACCCCAACTCAATTTGTAGAATAGGTACACTTCAAACTAATTCTTTTTTGAAATATGGCTAAACTATTCCAAAAACTTACCCCCATTCATCATTACATCGTTTTTTTGTTAGCTTCATTGAACATGTGATAAATATCTTCTTGTAACGTATACTTCAATATTTCATTTTCATCCGAAACTCGAATAGTGTAAGAATTTCATGCATGATTGTTTTTGGATAAAGGGACGAAAAGAGAAACATTCCAGAAACTTGGGAGAAGTTAGTTTGTCTATTGGTTACGAAAAGACAAGTCAGTGATACATATATCTGTAAAAGCCATATATAACTATGAACAGACGCTCTACTGTCGCCACTACAAGTCTTCGCCTACATGTGAATGAGGCATTGTTTGAGAGTAAGAGAAAGTGGAAATGGATAACTGAGGCCGTTGTCTAGCTCCAGCTTTCACTTTACCTCTCCTTGTTGCTTTCCTTTATATGTTATACCGTACAATTGTCAAATTTATATGATGGGAAGCAAAACTGTCTAACCATTGCTTCTGTCTCTGTTCCCACTATAGATATACATCCTTGTGATTCCAACGTGCAGGTTTCCTTTACACTTCTTGTTCCTTCTCCTTTATATAAGTAGAGAATAGCTAGGTTTGCAACATCAGTTTATCCCTTTTTAAAGTGAAAGGCCTCGTTTACCACAAGACTCTGCTTCTCCTCCTCCTTGTGAGAAGATCTAAAGAAGCTCTTCAAAAAATTATCTTCGTTTCGTTTCATGCTCCTTTCATTTTCAGGATTGGAGCAAAGTTACACAGTTACAGACTTATTGTAACAATTTTCTCCTTGAAGAGCTCTCCTTACTTATTTCCGTGTGCAATTTCCAACCAACTGTCTCTCACGGATTTTGGGATTCACACATACACATAAATGTATACACACGTTTGGAATCAAATAGATCTTTTTAAATCCACCAAATGTAACTTCATATGTCGTAACAATCCATTCGCCACCACTTTCCCCTAAAACTCATCATCTGGAACTAAAGATAGCTCTCTCGTGTTTTCCAAGTGCACAAAAATAACAGTCCAAAAGAGCGGAAACAGTCAGCATCTTAATGACTGGTTGTTGTATCCATGACTTTTTACTTACCTTATGCAACCTCAACATTGTTTACGGCTTTAATATGCATCAGAGAGGGAGTAGCCGTAGCCATTCCATTTAGTACTACTGGTGCGGAACATGCAATAGTGTGGACTCACTGACTGACGGAAAAAGGTTTAGCACAAGATTTTGGTATGATTGGATATATATGTTGCCATTGTTAACTATGTCTTACTTCGTTGCTACTTTGACTGTTACGTAAAACGAGGGGAAATAATGTGTTTGGTATATTTATACAAGTTTTCTTTTGGAGAGTAGAAAAAGGCTTATCCCTTTTATTTTCCCTTTGCCCGCAGTTGACAGAGCGGTGTAGCGTGCTTTCTCACATTTCACCGATTGGGATTGATCCTTCCGAATTACTTACCGCAGATGCACAAGGACACTCTGGATTGGTTCTCTTATTTTTTCCCTTGCTTACTTTACTTTAAGACTTTGAGAAAACGAGAAAAATGAAGAAGGGAATGGAAGTAAAAAAAGCGATTGCTTTTGGAAGCAGAAAATGGGAGAGAAACAAGAAGAAGTGGAAGAATAAAGGATGGATATATAAGAGTAAAAAGCAAATGTGAAATGTAAGAAGTACTATCATCATCAACAACCTATTTCAAACATTAGGATCTTCCAGACAGCTGTACCAGCACCGTCAGTCCATTACGATTTTGAACTCGTAAATAGAGAGATGCCATGCAGAGAAATGAACATGAGTGAGCAGGAAAAGTGGAGAGACAGTGGAGAGCGAGAGGGAGAAAGAAAGAAAAAGAGGGAAGAAATAGTAGTAGCATTAATAGGTTGGGCATGTTATATGGTTTGTGAAATGGTTGTAGGTCAGCATTCTGATGAATAGTCTGATGGCTTCTTTCGATGAGAAAAAGCAAGACAGCACCACTTTTACTACTGCTCATTCCACTCACATGCTCTAGTCATTTCAGCAGAGTTGGCTTGCTACACCGACCACTATTACCGCTTCCCCCATACTAAAAATACGACTAATATTACAAAGTTACATGACTCCTTTTTCAGTAGTTACTACTCATGGGTTTGGTTAGCTATTAAAGTAAATACGACTCCAAACATGTTTTTCGTCTGTGAAAAAAACAGACGACCAAAGTCAACATAGTCATACACGAACGCCAGCACCCTTATACCACCACCACCACTTTCTATATTTATATAAATCTCTTTGCTATGGGATCATATAAAGCATACCTTTCCCATAGTATGTATACAAATGGTTAGAAAGACTAGACGTCTGTTTTTAAAACGAGAAGAGCACAAAGTATAAAAGGAGGGAAGGACACACGGAAACAGAGGAAATAATGTAGGAAAGGGAAAACCGTGAAACCAAAACCAACAGTGTATTGAGCACCACATTTGTATATTTATCATAGGTAAAAGTGTAAGTTAGTCTCCACATTCTGGGAATCATCATTGGAATGGTGGTAATAGACGTAATAGTGTAAGAGCAAATAGATGAATGAACCAAGAGATGGATGAGAAAAGAAAAAGAGGAGAAAAAAAGTGATGCTTCCATGAATCTTGAAATCCTTCTTCTTTAGTTTATATCTACTTGCTTTCTCTCTCTCTCTCTCTTTTCCCTTCGTTGAAAAAACACTTGAGAAAAAAGCCAGTCTAACCATCGCAACGCACGGTGGGCATTACACCTGGACATGTTATACTTATACACACAACCGTTGTGGAAGTTTTCCAACATCAATTCGATATTAGGACACAAATATAGTAAAGAAATGCTGACTGTGACTGAACGAGTCCTTTTTCCCTTCATGCACTACTCTCCTCTCTCTAGCTTCTTCTCTTTGCGTGCACGAGGTAGCTTTTCGGTGGATTTACTTTCAGCTCACTCGCAACTTCGTTTTTTCTTATATTTCTGCTTAAAAACTGCATACAAAGGAAGCCTGTCAGGTAAAGAATGTGTATGTGTGTGTGTGTAAAATGGGAGCGTATCAAAATGCTTCACGTGACTTCGCCAAAGCATTTAACCTGCAAAGAAGTTCATGTTAGGTAAAGAGATGATTGTGGATATGCTATTAGATATACTTATATAATATTATGTAAGCACTCATACAACATACAAAAACATACGTCATTGTAACTGATTCTTAGAATGGATTATATGTTCGTATGCTTTCCTCTTTTCTCAAGTCCCGTAATCAGTACTGAAACCACATATTAAATCCCTTTACATTCATTCATTCACTCTGACTTGACTTGACTTGACTCCCTGTTGAAAAATCTGTGACTACGTGCTCATTTTGCACTTGAATTATTACTGCTAAACTTGTACTTTTGTGTAAGTTATCCGTCATCTATCGTTATTTACCACATAACATCGTTTCATCCAAGCACAAATTCGTGGATTCGAAAATAAATAAAAGAGCGCAAGCCTTGTTGGCGTCATTTGGTTCGTGACAGCAAACAGAGATCTGAAAACAGTGACTTCAACAGGACTAATGTTTACTTTAGCTTGGAACATAAATTAGATTAGGGCAACCATTTTTATAGCAAATTGACTCTGCTCTGCATTTATTTGTCGAATTAATGCGTTTCCTCTAAATGTGTTTTTCTGTGTCTGCATCTGTCACAGAAAAAAAAATCTTTACTCTCATGACTCTTAACAGGGTGAAAGTTGCTTTATAAATGTGTATGAGAACGAGACGTATGAGTCTTCATGATTCCTTGTCAAATTTTGCCGGACACAGAGTCTTTAATGGTTATTGCCTTAGATTTGTATGCTGAATTATGGATGATCACTGGTGGCTTCTTCATAGTGTGTACTTATGGATGAGTGCCATCATTGCATTAATAAATATGCAGTTGGTTCCGACGATAATAACTACATGATATCAGAAATGTCAATATAATATAGCACTGTGTATTTAAGCATAAGCCAATGTCAAGCCAAGGTTTCAATTTACCCATATGAGTATACTGTGTAGCCGGACCAAGGAGAAGAGGCACAAGTTTTTTTTATTATAATAAAAGCAAGGAGAGAGCAGAGGAAAATGGCATGTAAGGTAATCCAATTGAGTTTGCAGGGGAGAAGAGGAATAAGAAATGTGCAGTGGTTTGGTTTGGTTTTAGATGCCTGACAAAAGAAAGGTTTGTAGGAATGTATGAATGAAAAGAAAGCAAAAAGGGAAGGGGAAAAGAGAAGAGCAACGGACTCGGAAGAAAGGGCCATTGGAAATGCGTTATCCGGTAGCCAGTCATCCACGGTTATCGTTTCATATTATGCTCTTTCGCATACAGATCACAGTGGTCCACTGTCCACTGAACAAGTTATTGGACTTGATTTAGTGTCGTGACTACCCATTCCCATCTCCAGTTTCCATAATTCATGAACTCTATATAGATGCGCCTAGTAAGTTCCCTCTTTTTCCCATCCTTTTCATTCCCATCATCGCATTAGAACCTGTTTCACCATGCATGGCTATTTTATGTAATTTCTTTCTTTTCTCCGAGTTGGAGGATGGCCACTGCTCATATTACAATATGACATTTTATGAGATTCGAATGAGGGATGTCACTGCGTGATAAAATATAGAATGTGGTGATGACATAATGACTTGATGGAAAGGCATGCCATTACTGCCATCATATCATCTCTGAAACGAGGATCCAAACTGGAGGAATTATGCATGAATCTGTAATCTGTATCAATCTTGCCCAGAGATTCATTTCGGATACAGCGAACGTTTTCTAGATTTTGGATTACTTTAAGTGCAAAATAATTGGATACAGTAGCAACCCAAATTAAACATTTGGTTCGAATTTCGAAGCTGTGTTGAAATTCGTTACAATATCTAATGGGGTTTTACTCTGTAAAAACACATTTGACACGGACATTATATTGTAAATATATCAATTCTTTGGATAAGAAGATAAGAAAAGTCATGGAATAAAAGCCCAGGTTGTTCTTCCAAGTTGTGAAGAAATTTGACTAGAAAGGACTACCATCGCTTGTTTCATTGAATCTTTGGTATGTTAAGGGAAAGACAAAGGTAAGCCCTCCATTTGGCTTTGCTGCTCTCCTGTTTCGCTCTACCAGAGCGAACAAACTCGGGCTATTTTTTGCCAGAAGCAGGACACCTGTGTCCTTTCCTCTGTTTCCTCGTGAGTCTGTATCAGTTATACGGAAAAGGGTATGAAGTGGCTCTCTCCTGAAAAGGAAATTTATATATTTCTAAGGAAAGACAATATCAAAGCAGTTATAACTACTTATGCATGTGATAACCTTAAAAGGGTATCATTTTGAAGGGAAAGGATACACCAACGTGAAGTTAATAGGTAGTACAACTTGGTATTCTCGCCTTTGAATTTGGATGGCGCCCCGTTTTTTCACAGGAAATTTCACACAGCGTCTATAAAGGCGGTGCTCGTCACTTTATTTAGAGCACTTGAAAACTTTTCCACGATGGATTAGGCAACGCATTAAAGCTTATTTTCTATGCTGCTATTCATTAGCATGGATTTCGATTCTTCAAAGGTTTTGTTTACCAATTGCCTATTGGCATACAAATACGTACATACTAAATCAGTGTTAAACTCAATATTTCAAGTGTTTACCTTTACCCATTTTCCAACTCTAAATTATTTAAATTTCCTGAGTTAAGCCTTTTTTGAATGTACACCGAAACCACATATTATTATACATTTTGTGGCTTCCGCTCCTTCAGTACGGGCATTTACCCAAGGTATATTATATAATGGAATGAGCGCACTTACAGGTTCTACACGGATGTGCATGTTATCTCATATGTTCTTCTCGATGAAACATGGATATCGGGCAGTCATATTTTTACTGGGAAATTTCTCTAAAATCGAGGATGACAGCAAAGGGTTGTCTGTGGACTACAAGATGAGGACGTAATTTTTTCTGTTCTTTTTTTCTGTTCCCACTCTACTGCATCTTCCATACTTTTTTTTATAAAGAAGATATCCTTTTTTCGTTTTATTTTTTTTCAAGCTAGAAGAAGTTGTGCTGCATTATATGTGTAGTTTTTTTTCTTCGTTTGAGTGATGAGCGGAAGTTTCCTGTATGCATAGCTATTGAACCATGAAAAGGGAAACGAGGTACAGCTGAGGCAGATAACGAAGTTCACAAGTCTGTGTAATACCTTACCTACATTTTACTTTTCCGTTGGATACATATTGAAATATTTTTTTTTCCTGGGCTGCAGTAGCTCATGCCTAAATAAATTGACAAATTGGGCTAAGCCATCTAGGAGAAAAGCTCGTTTCTTGCCAGTATGCCTGCCAGTATCTTTAGTTGCTCCCTGTCAGTTTCTTTTCCATTTCGAGTTCACTCACAGAAGAGCAGAAAAAAAAGTGGAGGAAGGAAGGGAACGGAAAAGTCAGAGAGTCAATACAGAATGCAATATATATAGTAATGTACTTCTTACTTTCTCCCTACTTTACTCAACTCCCCAGTGAATCTATGCATCAATACATGGTTGTCAATACAAATGCATAAAATTTTGGAATACGTAACACTCTTGTATGCAAACATGTATGCATAAGCATCTAGTAACAGGGGATATTTACCAATAACTTATGGCAAGACTTCTTTACTGCTGAAGAAGCAAGAAATTGGAGAAAATCTAGAAAATATCTTTCTCCTTTCATCCTCCAAGCTTCACTGATCAAGATAGGTTTGAAGTACACTATTTTCTGCTAGAAATGCATAGATAACATAATATGTGTAGAAGGGAATGTAAAAAATGAGCAACTCATAGAATTAACTTCGCTTTCTCCTTCCCTTCTCCAATTGCAAACTCATATTATACTTGTAGAAATGCCTTAAGTAAGTTAAACATGATTATTTACTTATCGTATTTGCGTATAAATGAGAGCAGCATGAAATCAACATTAGTGTGTCAGCAAAAACTTGAAGACAAAAAGAAAATGCAGGATGAATTTAATGCAATACAAATATAGAACAAACGATGTCAGCAAATACTTGCGTTTTTTTAGACATAGCCGCAGCCATTTTTATCCTTTTTCGTTTTCAGTGTAAGTTATAATCATGCCTATACACAATTCGTTTCTTTTTCTTTCTATAGTTTTGCTCATTTTATATACAATAATATTTTTAGACGTGTACCGTCTACTAACACAGTGTTTTTATTTATGTTTATGGCGGATCAAGTTTCCAAAGGTCTATTTCTGTAATGTGTAGAGCATGAGTATTTATTTGGACATTTTGGACTAAAGTGAGTGGACAAATGGTGGTATAAGATTCATGATAATTACTCATGATTACATGGCGTCCTGAAAATAATATATTTATGGCATTTTCGTCACGACTGGATTATAATCATATGTGACTGCTTGTCCGCGTGCCAAAGTGCCATATTAAAGTTCCATTTACAGGTGGGTATGCATATCCATCTGTGTATATATTTCTGTGGACACGCCACTGCTTTATGCATGCTTACTTTTTCGGAGTTCTGAAATTAGAGTTTAGTGGAATACCGACAACCGAGGAAAGAGAATTGATTATTGTAGTAAACATTCAGCGGAATTGATTATTCAGGGAATATTGAATCCCTTCTGCAACTTTAGATGTATTTTTCAGAGATAAACAAATCCGTCTTTATGTAATGCTTTTTAATCAATCTAAATTAAATGACATAGAAAGCTTTCAATTACTTAAAATTACTATTTTTTACTTAAAATGAGTGCTGTTGGCCGGGGATTATGCTGTCACCATGCCATAACCGATAAAGTATCCTAAGAAATGAAAGACATAATATTTATGTTTTGATGGATTCAGTTGAATACTTGATAATGTGAATTATCAGTACTAAGAATTTTTCGAGGTTTCCGTCTAGATTTCTGCGTATTTGTGATTGATGAATCGGAAACGTACAAGCCTTCTTTCTAGATGAAAGTCAATCTACAAAATTTGATCAATCTACAAAATTTGCAAAACTTCATTTGATTATACGTTGGTATACTCTAATGTAGTCTTGATTATTGAGTTAATTTTAAACCACGACCGGTTTATTCATGCTGAAATTCTTTTCATGTGTTTATTATTTGTTAGCTAAACTTGCATTAGACAAACACTGCACTGCGTACTAAAACTGCAAACTAAGTAACTAAGCATTACTCATCACTGCATTTATTCGGTATAGTAAATAACGTTAACCTTTCGCTAACGAACTAAGAAAATAAGCACTAAAATTTACACTTGACATCTGGAGCATAAAATGTTTGTAGGCTAAACTTTCTACCTAGTAATTGATGTGGGTAGAAACCAAATTAATACGGCTCGTAAATCCTAAGCTACTCATGCTCATTTAAGTAATTACCATTAAAAATATAATTTTTCTTTACACAGGCCATATCCTTCTTCCCTCTAAGAAGTCTTCATGGACTTGAGATTCATGGAAACCCTTGGAACTGTTCTTGCGCTCTCCAACCCTTCCGTCAATGGATGGGCAAGAACAACGTGCCATTTGGAGTCCCTCCCGTTTGTTCCCAACCACCCAGACTTGCAGGCAAGTTATGGAATGAGTTGGAGCTGGAGGACTTCGCATGTCTTCCAAAGCTCCACAGCACAAATAGAGTAAAAAGTCGTAAGATTTTGGAAGGGGAAAACACTACATTAACTTGCCAGTGGGAAGCAACACCAGACACAAAGGTAACATAATTATAATGCCTTCTTTCTCCTTCAAGACACTTTTCTTTTATTTTAAGAATCCCGTTTCTCTTCGTAATCTGCCTTTGATGTTTGACTTATTAAAAAGGTTGTTGCGTAACCTCCTGCGAAGAACAAAACAATACGGGGTGTTATTATACTTAGGATGAATCAAAATATAGCGTCATAATCATTATCACCTTACACCATAATAACCATTTTTTTGCTCTCTTTGTCATTCTTCAACATCAGCCTCCAAAAACAAAATGCCGAGAGTTGTAAACTGATATATGAGAGACATTTTTCATTGAGCTGACAACGTGTATAAATGCATATTAGTGATTTTCTTTTTTGCTAAACAAATATAAACATCCATTAACGCTCTAGCTAGCTGGTCCACTTGCATAATTTGACAAGGATAACTGATGCATAGGAATGGAAATGCGCTTGTGTGCTTGCTCAACTTGTACATGTACTTAAACTGTGTATTGTGTATATATGCATGTATGTATCTCGTGTGTTATTTGATTTCCTCACTCCTTTTATATATTATTAGAACATATTTCTATCTACAGCTCCTCACGTTTTGCCCAGTAGCGCCACTCCATATAATTTGGTGATGGAAGATGAAAAGCCTTGTTGCTTTGTTGTTACACTTATGCGCTAAGAGTGTGTGTGTGTGGATGTCTTTCTCTATCTCCTTCACTTTCCTTCATTTCCTTTTTTATTCGCCCCCCCAAAAAACAAAGCGAACAGCTTTTTCTTCTAGGAATTCTCATTCTGCTTATTCGTACTCAGCCATAAGAAAAGGACTCATTGTTCTTAAGCTGCTTATCATTTACAACATTGCTCTTCCAAGCTCCAGCCTTGTTGCTTAGAGCGTGAAGGAAAGGACAACATGAACCACTCTGTCGCATATTTCGTTGTCACGACACTTGACGCAAAAATCTGCTTAGCATTCGTTTTAATATTGATATTTAGCCTTGTGGAATGCGTGTTGCATGCATTAAGGCATTATATTATGCTTATGAATATGTACCTCTCTCACTTTCTCTAGTGTAGTTCCTCAAATATATATTATTTCTCCCCATTTTCATCATATTTACCTACATTTTTTTTGAGTGGGCTTGAAAGAGAGGCAGTCAAAGTAGCAATAACATCAGCATTTTTATACTCTCTTCACTTACTCCGGCTTTTCTTGAGAGGAGAGCTGAGAGAGACGAGCGGAGTACAAAGGAAAAAAAGGTCCGGCTTTTATGCCCTTATGTATATCACTTGAGAAAGAACGTGTCCAAGCGGGCAAGCATAATCCCTTCAAAGCAAAACCTTTTCTCCATCCCTCCCTTTCTTATTCTTCCTTCCTACGTCGTTTTCACAACACAGGAGAGGAGAATGAGGACGAAAGAGAGAGAGAAAAAGTATTCAATTCACGGCAGGTAGAGAAAATGTTGCCAAACGAACCGACTCTTCCAAAAAGTAAATGTGACTCTTACTCCATGTTTGTGTTTGTGTATAATACGCTCCCTTTTTAGAATAAACGAGAGGAAAACTCAACCTCCTTTTGAAGAAAAGAGGAAATGGCATAATATAACGCTCTTTGTTGCAAACACTGCCATTGCGTTATACTCATACTCATACCTTCCTCCTCCTCAAACAAGTATATCTACAACAAAACACACTTTGCTCGACAAATGAAAAGTTACATGATATGCCATGCCGTCACAAACCTAGTTAGCTTTGTATGAATGACTTCATGTTTTACATTCAAGTTTTCCAAAGACAAATATACACATTGTGGGTAACTTTCACGCACCCTCTTATTTCATTACTGTTTGCTTCGTTGTACGAACACTTTGAAGAATATTCATTAAATAAATGAGTTATATTTGATGATGATTTCAATTACTGACAGACTAGCAAACTTGTAGAATTTCCGTTTTGGTTTCAAATACACCATACACGTGCCTCAATATACCATCATCATCAAATCATCATCTTTAACCTATTGTTTCTTCTCCTTTCAATCACACACACCTTTCCTTTTACAATCCCTTTAGATATTACTATTATGCAAGGCATTTGTTCCAGACTTTTGTCTCGGAAAGGTTTGTCTCTGTACAAGGCCTAAATTGAGATACCAATATTGAACATAAACCTATCCTGGATCGATTCCTATACTCAGATAAGTATATATGCTATGTTAGACATCATCTGAAAATATTCTGCGTTAGCTCTAAACCCCTGCTCTAAAACTACTTAAATTTTGGAATGGAGCAAGAGAATATTCATTCCTTGGACATGAAACGGGATGAACCTTTTCCGGTAAGGATGCATGCCAAATTAATTAATGATGGCAACAAGCGCTCTGCAGCGTTTTAACATTATCGATGGCAATTGAGGTATCAACAGCTCTTCTTCGTTAAATGAATCAAACAGACTGGTGAAAACTATATCCCTGTGCTAATACGCTTCGGAGGAAGAGGAGGACATGAAAGGGGTAAAGCGACCACAGAAGGCACCGCACACGAATATGAAGGAATAGAGAGAAAGAGAGTGTGTAAGAGTGGCTCTATAGTACATTTCTCTCTCTCTCTTCTTTTTCCCTTTCTTCGGCAGTTCGTCTTCCCTGAAATTCCTCATTTGGCCCTTTTCCAAGACTGTGAGCATAGGTTTAATTTGTTAATTTGATTAATTTCTACACACTAATGTAATTAAGGGGTCTGCAACTCTTGCTCTCCCCAGTTATTTCGTTAATTATCAATTAACGCAGTATGAAGTATATGCAAGCATGCACAAGTTGATCATTTCCCCATTCATTCAATGCTCTCTCTCTCTCTCTATCTCTCTGCATATTGTTGGAGTTGGTTAGTTTTCTATAAGGATAATGAACGACATAACGAAGGTTTTGGCAGTGAGAGCAGTAGCAACACCAGAAGTAAGTAAAGGGAGCTGTGGGAGCGTTGTTGAATGGATGAGTTGAGTGGAGTGCATCTTCCTATTATATAAACCCATTATTCATACACAAACGAGCAAAAAGAGGCCATTGGGAGTTATGAAACATGCTCTTACCTCCTTTTACTTTCCCATTTCAGTAGAGTAGAGGGAACATGTTTTAATCCTTGTTGGTGGGAGTAGTAGGAGACGAGAGGAGAGCAATAGCCTTTAAAAACCTACAGAGACACAGTCGGTGGTGGGAAGATGCTGTGGTTTAATGTGGAAGGTACACTTCTCCGAATCCTCTAACAGGAGTCCCTTATTAGTATGCTCTCTTCTCTCCTACTCACTCGCCTTCCTCTTTGAATTACCATGGTTAATTTACTCATTGAAAATTTTCCCAGGATTATTATTGATTCTCTATGAGCAGCTTCCTCATAATCCGGTTAAAACAAACTCGTTATCAAGAATTCTAATTTAATTATAATGGAGCTCACGAAACTTGTTTGTCTTGTCGTTAAACCAAAAGTTTCGGTCATAATTGTCCAAGATCAGGAGGAGATGATGTTGGAGGAGTTACTAGGAAGAACTAAACCATATATATACTATACAAAAGTGAAGAGGCGTTTGCCTCTGTTTTCTACAAAGTATAATTTGTCTAGTTACTCTCCGTCAGAGTTGTGATACTAAAGTGACATGAGCAAGGACACGAGCTAAAGACAATAAAGGAGAGAGAGGTCTTCTTCTTCTTCTCCTCGTTGGTATTTTTTGCATTTCTTCAGATTAAACAGCCCTCATGAGTTGCTACGTCAAGCTCAATTTAGCGTATGTTTTGAGTATACTCCAGAGTCGAAAACAATGATGATGATGATGGTGGGTTGGTTGGGGCAAGTAGTTCTTACTCCTTCCATGTACTCTTGTGTGAGAGAAAAAGAGCACAACTGCATGATATTATATGAGAAAGGACTAGTTGTAGAATAGGAAAGAGGCGACTTTCGACATCTCTTCTCTTTTGCTTTCAACGCTAAGAGCAAAAAACATAATACCCAAAACCTATGTAAATGAGGGAGGAGGGGGCAGGCAAGTGAAAGCGATAGAGATTGATTGAAGATTTACAATTGGATTTGCCTAAGCTTTTCTAGCACCAAAAGTGTGAGTAAAGGAAAGGAAAAGAATTTTTAGCATCATGGTCACAGTGGGAATGGATGGATCACTTCGGATTTTTCTTCTTAAGTACCTCGTCAACCTATTCAGCATTTGCAATCCACAGTGGAGGAATGATAGCTACTAAAACAGGGGGAGCTGGGAAAGAGGAGCAAAAACCAGAGTGGAACAACAAACAGTCGTCGTAGTCATATTACTGTTGTAGTTTGTGGTGGTATGCTATGGCATCATCACACAGCTTCCAGCTAGGAGTAGCAGCATTTTCACTACTAGTTTTGTGGCACCATTTTTGTCCACATCTAATAATATACCACCTCGTTGCTTAAGCCTCAAATCTATATGGTTTGTATCCTGAGAAGCATGCATCCAGCAATATACAAACCAAGGGATAGAGCATCAAGTAGCGCTGTGGAAATGCAACCTCTGTGCTTTGCATGGACTTCTTTTTCGCTTACTTTGTAATGATAAGTATAAAATTTTGCATGTAAAATGGATGCAGAACTTATGATGAAGCTACTTATTACACATGCTACTTCCCACACTATAAACTTGCGTTCGCCCAGCTTTCTGTGATGGAGAGAGAAAAAAATGTAGCTGAGACAGAGTTTGTGATTCTTTCCCTATCCCAGTTTCTCTCACACAGCCTTTCCTTTGTTCCTGATACTATTGGAGATTATGCGAAAAGATTTGAATTCATGGTTGTTACATGAAAAGGATTTGCATGTTTGATGCCTTTGCAACAGTCCCAACTTTAATGAGCATATTTATTTAGTTCGACAGCTTGATCATTTCCTTCTCGTTCGTGTTTGTTTTTCCGTGACAAGAGAAAGTTACAGGCTATGCTTGTGTATGGATTGAAGGGAAACAACAACTTACTCCCTCATTTTAATTTATATTATTCATGATTCTACTGAATTTACCTAATCTTACAAACACGAGTAGATGTACAGCTGCGGATGCTTAACGTTCTTCAGGTAATGCTTTAGCTATAAATAAATGGCATGTTAAGCTTATGCTGACAACCGTTTGCTGAAAACTGAAATTCATTATAATTGGAGCATCCCAAACATTGATGTTTAACAATGACGGTTTTTGTGGAATATTGACCTAAAACTTTCACCAAACACGAGTAGCCCCCAGTAAACCCCTTAGCAGCTAACGTCATCATTAGTATGACTTAAAATTTCTCGAATTCTTTGTTGTTAACTTTAATTCTATTATTAACACTTGATCTCTTTATGAACTTTAAAATATTTGTTTGTATTGTTTTTTACAGATCCGCTGGTGGAACGGGAACAAGCCTGTAGGAACAAGTGGAGCTAGTGGATTTTCTTCTGGTTTTCCAGTTTCCGAGTCCTTCACATGGGAGCCGGATGATTCTTCAAGTAGGTCGGACGGTTCTAGCACGTCACGTGTCACATCTGCAGTTGGAGCAACTGCACAAATTCCTGAACGCTCATCGGCCTTACTTGTGCTAGGGAAACCTGGAAGAAATCATACATTTTTTGATCGAGGTGTAGGCATTAAAATTTCCACCTTGATGATGATTCGTTCCACCCCACGTGATGCTGGCACTTACAGTTGTAAAGCTGAAAGTCGTGCAGGATCCGTTACAGCCAATTTTACACTAATCGTTTTACAAAATAAGGCTGAACATCTTACAGGTAATTTTTTTGCCCCTATTTCTTCTCATGATGCTGGCACTTACAGTTGTAAAGCTGAAAGTCGTGCAGGATCCGTTACAGCCAATTTTACACTAATCGTTTTACAAAATAAGGCTGAACATCTTACAGGTAATTTTTTGGCCCTATTTCTTCTCAAATCATATAGTCATCTACTATATGAAAGTACTTAAATGAAAATCTCTTTATATTAGCCCTGCTAAGTTAGACTCGTACTCAAAACTATTACCATATCTCTTCACGATTTTTCACTTTAGAAAGCAACTAAAGGAGAATTGGACTCGAGCAGTTGAAAGTAACACACTTGTTTAAATAATTCTGACAGATATTGCGCCATTTCACACCTAGAAGTGGCATTAATAAAAGGTTGGGAATTAATAAGCTTTACACATGTTTTACTTACATGTAAAGGCTTGTACACATTACATTACGTGTTTTTCCACCACACAGTTTGCATACACTTTATTTGCAATTTGCTATACCATATCATAGTACAACCCCACAACCACTTCTATATGGAGTCACTCAGTCACACAAAAGGGGAATATAATGGGGAAGTTTAGTTCAGTTAAAAGTGTATTCATGTACGTAAGTACTACATACATATATATATCGTGCTTGACTCGACACGACGCAACGTTGCACATCCTTGTTGTATATTTCTCGTCTTCACTTTTCACACTTTTCCATACTTTTCCTGTGCGCACTTTCACTTCTGCTCCCTCATTTGAGAAGATAGCTAGAGAGAGAAAGAGAGAGAGAGAAGTTCGACTAATTCCATTAAAATTTATACACCCAACTGGCAGTTTGAGGGAATTTCACCTATTTTCCTTTTTACTTTCACGGCACCTACAAACTATACAACTTTTTGGAACGCTTTCTTTCCCTCCTTGCTAATTTTCTGTCCTCAATACCAACGCAAAAGGAACGGGATTCAAGTAGTAGAAACTAATGTGTTATGTATGTATATGTAGGTAAGCAAGCACACTAAGGATTTCGAATAGGATAATAGAGGGATGTAGCTACTACACAAGAAGCAATGACTAGCAAATTATTGTCTGTGTGGTGATACCTTAATATGATATTGTTGTAATTACTTCTCTCTCGGTTTCGTTTCACTTGTACTACTCTTACTTTCATGTTCTTAGGTAAAAAACCTTGTAGTATACTTGCTTACATATGTATATGGGTATATTTATGTGCGAATCTTTGTGAAGGCAGGCACGCAGAAGGAAAAGTGTATCATTGGCGTAATCAATTTGCAACAAACTTATGGTTTTGAGTGTAACTTGCAACTAGCTGAAAAGTTGAATTTTCTAACGCACTCTCGCGTCCTTGCACACACACAACAGACAATTTTTTTAGGCTAGCTAAGTACTGAAAATATTACAACTTCACCCTCACTTTGTTGCATTCGTGCTTATCCCTTCCCGCAAGTCAAGTAGGTTACATAATGGATTTTGGTGTAAACACGTGTTTCTACGGAAAATATGGGGTGTTAATGAAAGTCCTTTGATACTTCTTTTTGGTATAAACACATTCCTGTAGGTAGATTGAAGCCTACTATAAAAGTGTAAAAGCCTATGTGTATGTTTGGCGGTGTTAAAGTACTCGTGACAAGTATTTTTCAAACTGTGTAAATGAGATACATCTCGTCCTTTTCAAACTTTTTCTGGTCTTCTCAAGTTGTATTTTCAAAGTGGGATTGTATTGTTGAACTTATTTAGTGTAATTTAAAAAGTGAGTTGTTGCGCTTTCACCGGATTCGACTGTGCCTTTTAAGAATGTCAGAAAGTTACTAAATTGACAGAAAAGTTAAAGCCTTCGCACTCACGCATAGATAGTACTTTTTCAACCAAATCAATCTGCTTAACAGTGATAACTTTTTACAAATTGTGAGAGACATTTATTAAAACTTTGTGGGATTGTGTAAGTTGGTTATATTCTATAGCCATAGTAATTTCTATATACTTTAGTTTATTCAGTACTAATAACTATTCAAGTATAATGCTCTCATTTGTCATTTCGCAAAAATGGCACAAGTATTACGAGCGTGTGGCATTGTCCAACATCCCTGCTCTAGTCCAATTTCTTGGTTTAAAAAACGAGGGCATAAAACATGCTATTCGGTTAGAGGCACATTAAAGCAAGTGACATAAGAGGGTCAGTTAAAAATTACGATCTACAAGATGTATTTTTCCTCCCAACTTAGCTTGTCTTTTAAGAAAATAACTGGAAAGAGACAGGAAGAGGCATCAGAGT
The DNA here is from genome assembly GCA_036850725.1 of Orchesella villosa. NCBI lineage: Eukaryota > Metazoa > Arthropoda > Collembola > Entomobryomorpha > Orchesellidae > Orchesella > Orchesella villosa. The sequence goes on along the minus strand of JAANSM010000104.1, from coordinate 6,258 downwards.
AAGGAAGGAAACAACAGTTTCATTCATATTTTAGGCGTCTTTAAAGAAAACAAGTCCTCCTGAGCTAGATGATCCTTACAACAATTTCGAAAGATATGTCGGAAATTTTTATAGCCCACACATGATACTATCTCGTGAATGTTTTACATCCAAATACGGGGAGAATATTTTAAGGGGGGAAATTTAATATGACACATGGGGACATAATCGTATGTGGTAATCAAGTAAATCGTTTAAATAGTGCTGTATAGTAGAGCCATATATACCTTTACTCATTTAATACTCTTATTCTCATGCATTTATTTTCTCGCCACTCTCCCTCTCATGCCTTATTATCACCTGGTTTTAGGAAAGAAAAGCCCTCAGTTTTTTTAGTACTACACTTTTCCGGTTTTAAGGAAAGACGACTGAAGAAGGAAGTTAGGGATTGTACAAGAGAGCCTACTCTATATCTATATATATAGCCAGGTATTTCGAAATATTATTGTGGTAATACGTGGATGGAGGTACAAATGTAAAGAAAATGTTAAACTCGTGTTTACAAGCAATAGCAACACAAATACAAGCAAACAATGATGATGATAGTGGCCTCTCATACTTACAGCCACAATCATAATGCTCGAGAAGAAGAAACGGTGCCATTTCACTGGCATGGCATGTACAAGTAATGTAACTGCAATCTCGTTGTGAACACAATTGTTTTGGTATGGTGTTGTCATGAAACTATATTGTATTGGATTGTAGGTGTAATGTTTATACAAAGCATTTTCTATTACAGCCTTGGGGAAACGATAAAAGCTTGAGAAAATGATCTGAAGGAGGGAAAGCATTGAAAAGAAAGGAGTAACAAAGAAAGAGAGAGAAGGAAAAAAAGAAAAAGGGAAATGTTTTCATCTTTTTTACTCACTTTCGAGGAGTTTAACTTGAGTTTTACTCACGAACGAATGGTTACCTTTTTATAATGCTTTTACTTACCAAAAAAAGGAGACATTCCTTTAGCAAACCAAAGTATAGTATGCAAGCCATGAAAGAGAGAGAGACGAAGAGGGGGCAGAAAAAGGGAGAAAAAGGATTCAGTTCAGGTTATTACTGAAGCTAAAGGTAATGCAATGTAAGCACAAGTTTACTTCTCATAATAATATACATACTCGGCTACCTCCACAATCTTACAAAAGGTAAGCCATGTCACTGAATTCTATTATGAAGCAGCAAAAGCACTAATATAATGCTAACGGTAACAGACGTCTTTTTCTTTCTTCCTGGCGAAGAAGGTTATTTTTGTTGTACGATTTGAAAGAGAAAATGTCCAACGAGATGGTATTATGAACATGGTGGTACCTACATTACGCATTACTGCAACAACTATTACTACAAAAAATAATACTATGGCATATTACCATGCATGCTATAGTACACATATTTACTTATATCGTGTGTGCAGGTATAGTAGTTGTTCAATTTATGTCGGCATACCTTACATCTCTCTCTCTCTCTCTCTGCTGCTATTTGATTCCCTTCGTTTTGCATTGAGAAAAGGTATATGTAATGTGAGTACGCGAGAAAGGTTCTCATGTCGATATGGACATTTTACGGAGAACGACCAAGTCATATCCATTTCCCATCGAGAGAGTGAAAGGTTATATGTTTATGTCGATATAGTGAAAAAATGTGTAGAAAGAGAGAGAAAAAAAACGCAAGAGGAAATTTAGAAAGGGGCAGTTATATTATAGCGGTAGAGAAAGTAAGTGAAGTCGATGTGTGTGTATGGGTGCATGTCCACACGTAAAAAAAAGTGTACACGAAACATATAATGTGCTTCCGACTCCAGTCTACCTACATCAAGAAGAAAAAGTAGGATTCTGTCTTCTCACTCTCTCTCACCCTGTAGTTTTTTTTATGTAATAGTAACGTGCATTTATATGCATGCGTACTTTCCTAGCTCCCCCGTCTAAGTATGCATTTACATGAAAAGCATAATGCCTTTTTGTTCTTCTTGGTCCAGAGATGGATGCTATATTCTTATACTTAAAGTACATATGTTTGTTCTTATAATATGTAGCCACGCCATTTACTATTCTTCTGACATGTGTTAGTCTTTTTACACTCACATCATTCATTTAAATGAAGGCCGAAATGGGTCGTGCACTACGTACAAAAGACTCTGCTCAAATACCGTATGGCTATGCTGTGATAATGATGCATATAGCTTTGAGCTACCTATATGAGTATATACAATATACATAGAGTATTATGTAATATGCACATTTATTCAAATAAGATGCATATCCCAACGGCATTTTATGTTGGAGGCAAAAAGATACCTAGATAAAGTGGGGGCCATCAGTCACGTTAAAGCAGTTGGGATTGAAAATACTGTCCCTGATAAAGAAGTATATTAGGTACACTCTTACTTGTATGACACACTAAAAAATTTCTCAGACTTTATGAATTTTTCTTTGAGAGAGAATATGTACGGCGTGGTGAAATTTTCATCACGAAAATTGCGTAATCGTTAAGCAATGTTAGGAGCTGCATCCCGAAGGAATTTGTTTGAAATTGTAAACATTTTCCCGTTGCTGTTGCAATTTTTTGTTTGATGTAATCTACAAGGCTAGCTGGTTAGTTCACCTGGAGGCTGTGAGGGAATGAGTGCAATATAATGCAAATTACAGTAATTGTTGGTAAATGAGTATGTAATTAAGAGTATGGGAAAGCAGTGTTTAGAAGAGGGGTGACCATCTATCATTTTCATTTTGATTCTAAAACTTGTATTAACTTAAACACAAAGTAAATACAGTTTTACTCTTTTACTTTATGTCCCAGTTTATGCCCAACCCCACCCACGAAAACTCCAATATAATGCACTATTATTTAGGGCTTTCTCGGGTGGTAATATAGAAATACAAATGTTTTATCCTCCAAGTCATAAATTACATTTCTGATTCCATATAATTTAGTTTCCCAAAACTAGATCTGATTGCTTTGTTGTAGTCATGTCGCAATGCATGATTAACACATGAATTATGATCGTTCAGATGTTCAAGATTATAATATTTTTAATGTGGAAGGAAGAGTATAATCCCCCTTTTCATACACACATCCTTCCCCAGTTCCACTTTTGCAAGTTTCAACAGTGCTGGCAGCTATTTCAGGAAAGTGAGTTGAAGCTTGATAATGAAATATCACTCGCGATTCATGTTCCGTACGCATTTTGTTTTATGCTCAAGGCCTATTCTGAGTTGGTCCTAAGTTTTTGCTAAAGAAGGCTATTTAGTAGCTCACTTTCTCTCCTCGTTTTCCTTGCAAACAACACATCCTAAGAAATTTAAGCAGGGGAAAGTTGAACGAAATCAGATTGTAATGAAAGGGAACACAACACAACAGCTGAAATTCCGCTGCATTCGCATAATATTACGTACAAGTTTGAAAAGAGACTAAAAGAACATATTTCCTGAGCTTCCCAAGAGTACTGTTAATTCCGGTGGAATGAATGACATCCACCGTGTATAACACTACAAATACAAATAGAGATAAAGATATATATAACATAGGATGTTGTCAATAAATACATAAGTGCCTACATTTATACTCATATATATAGGCATTAGTCTCATAGATAATATAAAGGATTGGGATGTGTGTAACAAGAAGAGAGTGCTCTCTTCGTGTTACCTATGGCCCTTTTTAAGAAGATATCGGAGAAAGAGCTAGATGAAAATAACCATTTCTGTCTGCTTTCTCAACACATTCAGTTTCCTTTAATGACGGTTGTTTATTCATAATTGATGAAAAACTGTCACTGTGACGTAGGATATCGGCACTGTAATCGCTAATGAAGGCCGTTAAAAGAAAAAATTGTTGAGATAGATATGTAATGTGTAAGGGTGATGGGTGAATTTCGGCTATCATACTGTGTGCCAAATGTTCCATTAAATATACGATATGGCTCTGATATGGCTTTCTCATAATGGAGCACGAGTAAAGCCATGATCATGGAAGAAACGAGCTCTTTGTTTGCAGTTTTTTCTTCCATTCTTCCCCTCCATTTGTAAAAGTAGGATTCGTTGATATATGCATGTACAATCAAACTCTTCTACATGCATTTAATGTATACTATATACCTTTTACCTTTTGGGTGAGCTATTGAATGAAGTTTGTAACCGGAAAATACAATGCTTAGATAGACAGCACAATGACAGTTTTCTCTCGTTGTTCCACTTCCTTTTCACTCTCCCTGCTTCACATTTGATGGAGAGGTTTAGACAAGGCAATGAAATCTGGAATTTCGTTTTGCAAAAATAGCTCTCATGTAATTTATAAAGCTTTTCATTCAAAAACATACTACATAATTTCGTCGTGATCAAGCCATTTTTCCCTTCCTATTTCATTTCATCATGTCTCTAAATCTCATAAGTGGGACTCGTTTGATTGACGACTTATTCCAAGCTTTTCAATCCTCGATGAAGCTTCACTCACAGAGATACACACTTATAGCTAGGCCTCGTAAGCATATATACTTATATATACCATCAAATAGTTTAGAAAAAGGATATTATTTCAAGCATTCAAATCCCGTTTGTCATAAACACACTTTTATAATACTTTACCAAGTATTAAGTGTTGATTCCCTCTGACATAAACACATTTGTATACTTTTCTCTTCCGTAAAATATGTAGTTTGAGGGCGTTATTCCTTGAGCCAAAAAAACTATATCTTTATTTATATTCAGTGTAAAAGGGTTCTACGATAAATTGGATCTGATTGGGAAGTAGCAATAATAAAGAGACTTGAGCGAGCATATGGGTTATGGCAGTTGGGAAAATGTTACTTCAAGCGAGATCTATTGGTACTTAGCAGGAGCTATCTACAGATTCATTCAGAGGGAATGAAACGATTGAGAAGTTGATATAAAATGTTTTTTTTAAAGATTATGTATGTATTATTATGGTTGTGTGTTTCAGGCCGTTTTCTCCTTTTTGGAGCCGTGCTCGCTGCCTTGCTCACGCTGGTCGTGTCCCTTTTATTAGTGTGTGTAGTGTTTGGGAGCAGTAGACGACATTACCATCCGTCACGAATAGCCACTGACGATAAGCTGGAGTTGAATCACGTCGGTGGAACCCATATATTGGGCCAGAATGGGGGTGGGAGTGTCCCTCTTATGGGAAACCACCACAATTCACATCGCCACAACTCGTCCAACCATGGCGGCACTAATGTCACCGCTAATAGTGTATTAAGTAGGAGAAGCATGTCAAACGGAGAAAATAATTGTGCTGATGGTGGTTCAAATGACAAAGGGCGAGAGTATAAAGCAATCCCAACAACGGAGCCGGATGACAGTTCTTCGGATCTCGAGAATAATGGCTCTGACCAAGAGGACGGTGAAGCGGACCAAGACGGTGCTGTTGCTGTTGTTTCCACAACGACCACAGCTATTGTATCAAGCAGATCACAAAGTCATACTAGGAATGGAAATGGACCACATCAAACCCTGCCGCAACATCTGCAACAGCAGCAGGAGCTTTATCAACCTCCACCAAATCCACTAGTACCATCAACAGCAGCACCAAGACATTCCTCTGGGAAGCAGGTGTTGGGAGAAACGTCTCACATTAGTCATATAACCTCACCACAACCAAGGAATGAATTGTTAGCCATGGGGCAAAATGCAAATAACAGTGGGGGCACTGCTGGCTCCTCAAATCGCTCCTCCATCAAATCTCCTGGTGATAAATACCCGGATCTGATTGACGAAAAGATGTCACTCAGCTCGGATTTTGCGAGTCTTCCAAGAGCAAACAAGAATCAGCAGCAACAGCAACAACAACAACAGCAGCAGTATCAACTGCCCTACAAACACTACACTCATCAAAAACAACATCTTGTTGATACGTAAGTTTTTTTTATGGTGAATAACAATTCCACTACTGCATGTATACAATAAAACAAAACGACTCCACAGGATTCATGCCATGCCGTAAAATAGTACCATAACTTAGTTAATATTAGCCCATTTTCACTCGGTGAATAGATATGGCTACACAGCCCCCATTCAATACAGAATATAGTTGGTCAGCTGGACCATTATGGCAGTCGTTGGGTGGAAAAGACCGACAACCCAAGTTGGATGTTTGTGACTTTAACTACATGATTTTGGTTTCGTGGGTTGCCCACCAAATTGCCTGTGTGCGAATGGGTTTTTGTTCTGCCATTACGATTTCTCAGCTTTCTCTGTCACTACTGCTGCTTGATGTGCT